>JAIKVH010000891.1:0-11562 GCA_024679275.1 Phytophthora niederhauseri
AATTCCTTATCGTAGACTTGCCGAGTGGGGTTGCGACCAATCTACTGCGCCAACTTCTCGAGTTCGTACGCTACGAGCGCCAGCGAGACTCTTTCCTTCGGGTTGCGGTCGCACATCCGCTGCACGAGTCGCCACGCGTCCTTCTTCATATTCTCCGGTCGCTGCAGCTGGTTGCTCTCCTTCATCTTGCGGATATCGGTCAGCTCCATGCCCTGGAAGGGGCTTTTCCTCCCGACCGCCTCCATGATGGTCAGGCCAAAGGTGTAGACGTCACTCTCGAAGCCAGGACTGTGGACGTCGTCAGCGCTGCCATCCGCTCCGATTCCGATACACTCGGGGGCTGCGAACTCCTCTCTCTTCCCAGGCGACGTGCTGTTGCTCTGGTTGTCCTCGCGGACATAGGACGCGCCGAAGCCGAACAACTTGACGTGGCCGTGGTCGTTGATGAGGATCTTGGAGCTGCTGAGGTTCCCGTGGACGACCTTCCTGCTGTGCAGGTAGAGCAGCCCCGAGGACGCCTGGAGTAGAATCCCCCACACTTCTTTGGGTGTCAACTGGTCCCAGCAGCGATCCAGACTCTGCTTGCTCGCGTACTCGTAGACGAAGAAGGGAGCGCCACGATCCGTCCCAGCGCCGTAGAGCTGAGCCACGTTCGGGTGCAGCAGCGTCCGCCACACGGTAAAGTGCTTCTCAAAGACCGGGTTCGTGTCCACAGCGACCACGAGCTTCTTGACTGCGACTTGGGCGCCCTGCCACTTGCGCACTACGATCTCCGCGAACTCGGACTTGGCGATGGCCTCAGTGTGGGAGGAGAGCTCGTTGGCGGCGATCAGCCAGGACGGGGGCTTGTCCAGCTTCTTCCCAGACAGGAAATGCTCTTCGGCCACCTCGAGGATCAACTGCTGGCGCTGGTGACGCATGGACACGGGCGACTCGGGCAGGTCTCGCTTCACGGACAGCACCAGCTCCTCGATCTTGCTTGACGGCCACTTGTTGTCGTCGTCCAGGGCCTTCCGGATCTTGTCGCGCAGTCCGTGGGTCGACGACGAGAGCGCATTCGCCACGTCCTGCTCGTACTTGCTGCGCCATTCGAGGAGGTTGGCCGCTTCCTTGAGCCCCATGAGGCACAAACCATCGAGTCGCTCGTTGAAGACCTTGACCTTGTCCGGGAACGTGTTGGGTCTGAGCCAGCGCGAGACGAAGTCGAGATCCGCGTACTCGTTGACAGCAGCGGAGAACTCGTTGACGAGTTTGCTGAGGCTCGACAGGAGGCCGTTGGCCTCGATGGTGGCAGGGTCGATGGTGCTCAGCATGTCCAGGAACCTCCTCAGACGCTCGTGCAAGCTCTTGCAGAGCTCGTTGCTGTCGTCCAGCTCCTCGTATTTGCTGTACAGGTCGCCCAGGAAACTGAGGATCGAACCGAGAGTCGGGAGCTCCATGGCAGTGGCAGTGGCAGTGGTGGTGTCGGAGTCAGCGAGTCACAACGAGAATGGAAGTGAGCTTCTCTGTATTTCAATGGAAATGCAAGCAAACCGGAGTTCATCGCAAAGCGGTTGCAGTCGCAAGCTCTTGACAGACGGGCTATGAATGCCGTTTTTGAGACCGAGACTGAGCAACTTGTTTTGCACTGCGACCGACCAAGTGCCTCGATTTATCACGTTCCAAGGTACCGTACCGGGGAGAGAGGTTCTTGGTCGATGCGATCATGGGTTTCCGTGAGATGAAGAGGACTGGCGTTTGGTTCATACCAGCGACTTTCATGTTGAATCGAACGGAAGGGGCATTTCACGTTTCGTCATGTGGAACGCCGGCAAGCGGTTGCTGCTGTCTCCTAGAGCTGAAAGGTTAATGGTTTCTCGGGCTCGAATGAAGATGAGAAGACTCAGTTGGCGTTTGCAGCGATATTGAGAGGATTTTTTCGGTTGATTCCGCTTCCGAATGATGACTGAATGTCTGGCTCAAGAAAGCAGCGGAAATGCTCAATTCGCTTCATTCACTTTAGTGGTGTGGGGATAGATAGTATCTTGTGGGTGGGTGGTCTCCTAAATGCTCACAAGTTGTCAGTCCTGAGCCCGTTTGCTTCAGGGTCTGGTTGGCGGGGATGTGTACGTTGGCGAGCAGCCGCTGGGACTCAAGTGCAGCGTCTTCTCTGTCGTCTTCTTGGTGTAGCGGTAGGTGGACTCGGCCATCACTTGCAGCGCCGACATTCTCTTCCAGAGTGGAGTTGAGCTGCTCTGCGTTGCCGCTGCTTGTGGGCTGGATTTGGCCGGACCTTTGTCATCACTATCGGGGCCTTCGAGGTCTGCGAGCGTCATCGGAGCCTGCTTCGGTGTCACGGGATAGCTCGGCTCACCTTCACTCCTTGTGAGAACACCCCCTTGCTGGTCGTTGGGCCCCTTGGAGTTCTCTAACAAGTTGTCCAGGGCCTGCAGCGACTGCCGCGTCACTGTTTCACTGTCATCTTCGCTCTCGTCGCCTCTCGTCCGCGCAGGTCCAGCGGAAGCAGCAAAGTCCGGCCTCGGTTGTCTACGCAGCGGGTTGGTCGACACCGGCGGGCCAGCCGAAGCGGAGAAGTCCACTCTGCGGCGGCGAGGCTTGACGACGTTGAACGCGCGGTTGCGCTGCGTGACGCCTCTGGGGGACGTAAGCGCGCGGGTCTCGGTTGTCTACGCAGCGGGTTGGTCGACACCGGCGGGCCAGCCGAAGCGGAGAAACCCACTCTGCGGCGACGAGGCTTGACGACGTTGAACGCGCGGTTGCGCTGCGTGACGCCTCTGGGGGACGTAAGCGCGCCGTACTGTCCAGCTCGGATCTCCTGCCGGGCGATGGCCATTGCGTCCTCTTCAGTCGTGCGCGTGATGCAGGGCGTGCAGAGCTCCACCGTGACCGCGTGGGTCTCTTTGCTGCCGAACGCCCCCGGGAACAGCAGCTTCTGGCTCACGCTGCAGCGCGCGCACATGCGGACGCCGCACATCTCGCACCGCGTCGGGGAGCTGAAGGCTCGCTCCAGTCCCTTCGTACACAGCGGACACTGCTCCGGAGGCACCACCGCCCCCGCAGGCGGCAGCTTGCGCTTGTGCTGCAGTCTCCAGGCCAACTTGCGACGCTGCGCGCAGACGCCTGCCTTCCAGAAGTACGTGAGCCCATTCGCAGTGGACAGCAGCGCGAGACTGTCCAGCACTCGCCCCTGGGCGGACACTCGTCCCGTCATGAAGACGTCCACCTGATTTGGGTCCCCTTCTCGCTGTTGCAGCAGCACGCAGGAGGACACTCGGGCCCGCACGAGCCCCAGCTCGCGCCGCAGCTCCGGGTACTGCGGCAGCATCACCGAGTGGATGAGGAAGTGGCCGAGCTTGGAGCCGTCCGGTCGGCTCTTGATGCCCACGTGCTCAATGTACACAATGTCGCGCGGCAGCACGACGGCGCCCATGGCCGGTGGGTGGGCCTTGACGAGCCACTTCAAGCCCGAGAACCGGAACGGGTGCGCGATGGTGGGTCCTCGCAGCTCGTGGAGGACCTGGGCGTCCACCACTTCGTCGTCCGAGATGACCGCCTTGGCCATCACGTGGGCGGCCGTGGGCGTGTGGATGCCGTACATGACGTCCTCCAACGTCCCCTCAAGAGTGCCAACCGCCAGCAGCTGCGGCAGCGGCCAGTCGTCCTCGTCCTGAGGACCCAACAACTGTGGAGGACCTCCTCCAGCTGAGACCGTGGGCCCCTGGCTGCGGCTGTGGCATTGGCGGTGGAAGGCCGCGCTCGAGCGCTCGCGGAAGACCGTGACGCGCTCCCGCGTCTTGAGCGGCTTCCAGCGGCGTTTGTCCACGACGCGGCTGTCGCGAGTCACATGCTGGTCGAGCTGGAACTCGGCCAGCGCCAGTTGCTGCTCCGCGAGCGCCTCCAGTGCGTCCTGCTGCTCCGCGGGCATAGGCACGCTCGGGAAGGCCTCGCGGGACAGCGGGAACCTCTTCTTCATGGTCCGCCCTACACTGGATGGAACTTCGACTTGCGCGACAGGCGGCGGATTCGCGAGTGAGTGGCGTCAACCAGATCGGGGGGGGGGGGTACGTGTTTACAACAGGAGCTCACTATGCCTCGAACAGCCGGAGACGCGGCACAGTTGAAGTTGTCGCTCGAAGGATGCAATGGCGACAAGGCAAAGGTGGTGGAATGAATAGAGACTGCTGATGTGCCAGCTCAAATGGCGCTGCTGTTTGCTTCTGTAGTGGAGGCTCCACCGTCTCCGTTGTCGCTTGGCCTTCAATGTCTCGCGTCTGCGGCCAATGTCTCGCGTCTGCGGCCATGATTGCTGGGAGCTGCGCTCGCGAGTGGGACGAGGCCGAAAGACTGCGGCGTCTGCATCGGCTGTCGCTGTGCGCTGGATTCGCGCGTGCAGCGGTCTTTCGAGCACGGAGACTGCGCTTGGATGGCGTTCAGAAGGGCAGGCCTGCCGCGAACGCTACCCATCTTTGAGCGAGGGCGGACCGAGTGGCCGGCCCTGACGTAGCTGAGACGCTGCCAACGCAACGGAGACCTAGCAACGGAGACCTAGCTCCATTAGCTCCATTATTGGCCTTGGTGGTGGTGGCCTCGAGTCAAGGCCCCTCCATCTTTGGCCGGCGCGACGAGCTCCATTCGTGCGATGAATGGATTCTCGCCGTACCTGGCCACATGGCGGAGGAGAACGCCTCGGTGCCGGCTCTGGCGGATACACATGAACATCTTGGTGTCTGTCGTCGTCTTTGCGTGCAACGCGCGACGAGTACGATGCAGTCTTCATCTTTAGCATTGATCGTCTAACTTCCGTGTTTTAGCGCTTAAGCTTACTGCGATACTGCAGGCGCCCCTGCCTTCGAGGGCGCCCTACTACTACTTAGTCCAATTCCAAGTCCATGTCGGCCGTGGAGCCGCACACGGACTGCGACTGCAGCTGCATGGACTGCGTGTTGCGCCACGTGAGCTGGAAGACAGTCGGCCGTGGAGCCGCACACGGACTGCGACTGCAGCTGCATGGACTGCGTGTTGCGCCACGTGAGCTGGAAGACGTCCTCGGCGTTCTGCCGCAGCTCCTCCATGCGCCGCATGAGCTCGCGCTGCCGCCGCAGTTGGCTGTTCATCGCCGGCGCGTTGGGCTTGGGCGGCATGGAGCTCGCGAGCGGGTCCACGGGCTCGCACTCGGGCAGGTCCGAGAACGCGCTCGGCGGCTGCGTCTTCCGTCGCCCCGCTTCGCTCTCGTAGAAGTCCTCGTCCAAGTAGTCGCTGCTGGAGCTCACGACGCTGAGACTGACAGTGAGGTCCAGGTCCGCCAGCTTCTCGCCCACAGCCTTGTCGTTCGATACGGCCGGGTGGGTCAGCGATCGCCTCCGCACTCTGTTGCTGCCGCTGCTCAAGCTTGATCGCTGGGCTTCTTCTTCGTCCTCCTCCGCAGACGTCTCCAGTCGCGAGTAGTTGGACGAGGTCAGCGCGGTGTAGTTGCTGGAGCGGGTTGAGTTGGCCAGGATCCGCCGGGGCTGGCTAGAAGTAAACGAGTTGAGACTGGCCAGGTTCGTCTTCCTCGCCGAAGATCCGCCGGGGCTGGCTAGAAGTAAACGAGTTGAGACTGGCCAGGTTCGTCTTCCTCGCCGAGGTTTGTGCACTCACCTCGGCGCGAGCAACTTCGACGGCGCTGTACGCAGAGGCCCTGGAGATGCAGGTCGTGCAGACGACGGTGTTCTTCTGCTTGAGCTCCTTCGGACGGGCGACTCGGTAGCTCAGACGCCTGGTCACGCGACACCGAGAGCAAACCGCTTTGGTGCACAGCTCACAGTGAGCGACGCTGCGGAACAGGTGCAGCGTGGTGGAGCACACGCCGCAGGGTGCGGAGGACCCGTTGGCTTTCAGAGACCGGAAGGAACCGCTGCTTCGGCCGATCGCGTTGGTTCTGTCCGACATGCCCACGCTCTTCAGCTGTTCCTGCTCCAGCAAGTACTCGAGTTTCTTGCTGTGCGAGCACTCGACGGCTTGGCCGAGCTTCAGTAGCGCACCGACTGTAGACGCAACGGCCACGGCCGCAGGCATGTGGCCGCTCGGGTCCACCAGGCCTTTCATGTACACATCAACCGTGTTGTTCTGGAGCTGACGGAAGAGGTGGCAAGATACGATGCGACCTCGCTGCACTTGGTACTGCTCCGGCAGTTCGCCGAGACCAGGAAGGTCAACGGAGTGCATGATGTGGTAACCCAAGCGCTCGCCGTTGGGGCGGTCGAGAACCCCGGACGCCTCGACGAACACAAAGTCGCGTTTGGACGTGATTTTGGTCAGCTCCACCACGTGCCACTTGACGCCGCAGAACTGGAACGGCCTCTCGGGCGTGGGCGACTTGATGCAGTGGAGCAGCTCAGCGTCCAGCAGCTCCTCGTTGGTGTACGAGGCCCGAATGAAGGTCGAGGTCGCGTCGGTAGCGAGCAGTCCGTGCATCACGTCCTCCAGCGTTCCGACCATTGTGCCGACCGTCACCAGCTTCGGAATGCGCCAGGTCGTTTCGCCGTCGGTGGCGGACGCGAATGAGGCCGTCGTCGATGTTCGTGACGATGCATTGGTAAGTTTCGCCGTCGGTGGCGGACGCGAATGAGGCCGTCGTCGATGTTCGTGACGATGCATTGGTACGGACTGGACTGGGGCGTGATACAGGGGTCAGCATTGGCTCGGGCGAGACTCCCGATCGCTGGCGGTAGCAGATGAGGTTCTCCACCTTCTTGACGGCCTTGTAGTGTGATCGGGGAAGCAGCCGCCGCTGCTTGTGCTGGTGCGTCTCGTACTCTGCTAGCGTCTCTGCGAGGGTCTGCTGAACTATTAGCTCGATCTGCTCCATTTGTGCTGCGGATAGTGACGGGTAGGCACCGAAGGGTGCGCGTGACAGCGGGAACTTCATCGTTGTGTCGATTCTTCTCCACCTTTGAGCGCTAGCGTGAAGGTTGTGTAATGAATGAGCTTGACGTCCGACCTGCACCGCTGGCTGCAACCTTTGGACGTTCGGTGCGACACATGCGCTCACTCGAGCAAGCTGTTGCGTCCAGGGCTTGGCAATTTGAGTTCGTTCCGGCCACGTGGGGCGGCAGTGCTCGGCCTGTTTACTCCGAAGCGCAATGCTGCCGACAAGGGGCTCCTGGATGGTGATCGTCCTTGAGCCATGTGGTGCCTCTGCCACTGCGAAATGAACTCAATCGAGACACCAGCAGGCAAGTTCCAGTCTCAGTGTGTGGCTTTCGACGAGCTCGGGGCTTGTCGCGGCTCAATTCGGCCACAAGTCGCTCCGCGCGATGGCCAACCTCCGATGCAACTGTCGCGGCTGGGCTCCAACGCTAAATGGCCGACAACCACCAAAGCGTTCGCGAGCCTACGCGAAAAAATGGATTCTCTCCTTGCAGCACTGGTGGCGGTGCTACTGCCCGACGCTAAGTGAGACCTGTCCAAGCCCATGAATTCGTAGTCGTGGTACTGTAGTGGACGTAAAGTGTCCACCCCAAGCCGCCGATATTTTGGTGGCGACAATACTGTGCCGGAGCTCTGGGGCGGCAGGCATTGAGCCGCGACAGCTTTCTGGTTGCCTTGCCACCGCGTGTGCTCAGCCATCTGACAGCACCGTCCATTTCCGTCTCTTCAACGTCGAAGTTGGGTCACCTCGACCGCGCTCAGCTCGCTGCTGCACGAAATATCCACCCGCCCGCGTTCACCCTCCACGACTTGTGGGGGCCACGGGTACTCGTCTTCGTGCGATGCCAGCGGGGCTGCATGTGCTGTATTGCACGTTCACGAGCCGCAATTTTGCCAATCAACCCCATGGCCTGTTGTAATTTTGCTTCAGCATTACTCCCATGGTCAAGTGTGCCACGTTGATCGCGCATATGCCCGCATGGTTTACCGCTGCTAGGTGACCCCCGTCGTCATCGCCTGCGCGAATGTCCCGAATCGAAAGGCTCCCTCTCACCGCCTTCAGTACCTAGCAAAGTGAAGTTTAGGAGATCAGCACAAACTACCTATTATCAGGATGAAAACACCAAGCACGCAGACTTGCAAAGCTTAGCACATATTTTATTCCGGAATGCTCTGCTCTCTACATTCAGCACTAGGGTCTCGATAAGCATAACATAGCTCGCATCCTTCAGCTCCACGATAAATATCTCAGCTCATAATGGTCGTCTTTACTTGTCGATGCCGACGGTCATTGCGCGCGTCGAGCGCAGACCCACCACGTTGAAGGCGAAGGGCTGCGAGTACGTTCGCACACCTCGGAGACTGCCGGTGCCGTTGGAGATGCGGCCGCTGTCGCGCTCCTTAAAGGCCGCCTCAGTGTTGGCCCGGGCCACTTGGTACGTCGTCTCGGCGACGTTGTGCAGGTCCTGCATCTGCTGGAAGAGCTGGTTCTGGTAGTTGGACTTGTCCGAGGATGGGACCGTCGTGTGCGCGCGTTGCAGGCGCTGCTTCGGCTCCTGCTCATCGGCGGCGTCGGGCTTGGCGTTCTTCTGCAACTCGTACTGGTTCAGCATCATAGCGTGCACCTCGGCGATAGGAGCAGCCTCCACCACTTCCACCTCCTCGGCCACGGCCGCATCCGCGTGGCTGAAATCCCCGTGCACGGACATTGCCATCGCTACTGTCGTGTTCTCCGTCTGCTCGGGCTTTTTGGCCTCGACTTGGGTCTGCTCGCTGCCTTCCTCCTCTTCCTCAGGCTCCTGCTCTTCATCTGCTGATTCAGTCGACTGATCCTGAACCTCGGTCTCCATCTCCGCCTGCTGCAGCTCTTGCTCCTCCTTCTGTTCAGGCTCCTCAGTGTTCTCCTCCTCGCTCTCCTCTTCGTCTTCCTCTCCTTCGACGATGGGGGCCTCACGCTGAGACTGTGGCTCATTGCTCGTCGGCGTCTCGCACGCCTCGTAGTCGTCGTCCAGCACGGCCACGGAAGACGCGTAGCTCGATCGTCCCTCGTCTTCATCGGCACTTTCAAAGCCACCAAATTCCTCCTCCGTGTCCTCGTTCTCGAGCTCGTCCACCAGATCCTGCTCGCCAACCGACAAGACGTAGTCGAGATGGCGTAGACTGCGGATGGTCATGGTCATGATCCTGCTCGCCAACCGACAAGACGTAGTCGAGATGGCGTAGACTGCGGATGGTCATGGTCATGCGGTGGTCCAGCACCACGGGCTCCTCTGGCTCAGTCTTCTCCGTCCCAACGTTAGTGACAGCCTTGTTGTTGTCCAGGTCAGAGAGCGATAGCGCGTCGTTCGCGACTCGGTTGCCCGATAACGGGCCAGCGCTCAAGCTGAAGGTGTTGAGCGAAAAGTTCTTGGACAGACGTCCTCCTGAGCTGGGCCGCTGCAGCGGCGTCGACGACTGTGTCGATGTCGATGGACGAGGGCCGACCGAGAATCCTAGAGAGGAATCCTCTTGCTGGGGGCCGCGACTTTGACTGAGGCTGCCGGGCTGGCTGTAGCTGCTAGGCTGACTGTAGCTGCTGGGTCCACGGCTGAGGACGAGGCTACTGGTCGCTGTGCTGCCTCTGCTGTTCATCTCACTGCCGCGGCCAAGCACCACAGTGGCGTACGTGTTCCTTTCCGACGAGAAACTGTTCCTCGCGGTCGTCCTGGACATGGCGGACGACGCGCGCGTACGGCCACGAGAGCGGACCCACAGCTCCTGGCGAGCGATTTCAAGCGCGCTCTCGTCGTTCACGCTGGCCACGCACTTCTTGCAAAAGTTGATGGACGACTGCGTGACCTGCGAGTTGAGGGTGTCGCTGCTGAGCTTGCGCACGATGCGGCAGCGGCTGCAGATCTGCTCGCAGCACAGTTGGCACAGAACCGACTTGGAAAGCACCCCAAGCTTGCCGCGGCAGACGCCGCACTGGCGACGATGCACCGTCGAGCTGTAGTTGCTGCGCTGGGATACGGGCTCGGGCGCGATCGACTCGCGCACAATGGACTCGTTCACCGGCGTCAACGCCGACAGTCCGCCTCGGGACGACCTGATGACGGTGCCGCCCAGGGAGTGGCCACCTCGTGTGGACGCGATGGAGCTGAGCCCCATGGCCGACGGCCGCTCGTTCTGCAGACAAAACGCGAGCTTCTTGTTGTGCGCGCAGCTCACCGACTTCCAGCAGTTGCTGAGCGCCGTGGCGGCCGAGCGCACCGCCATGCGGTTGAGCACGTGTCCGTTTGGCTCCACCGAGGCTGTCATGAAGACCTGCACGCGATTATTACGCGTCTCCTCGAAGATGTAGCAGCTCGAGAGCTTGGCGCGCAGGATGCGGTGCTCGTGCAGCTCGCGGCACGTCGGGATCTCGACCGAGTGCATGAGGTGGAAGCCCACGCGGGAGTTGTCAGGACGCATCATGACACCGGAGAACTCGAGCACGACGAAGTCACGAGGCAGCACGATGCGAGCGGCGCCACGGTGCTTGGCGCGGACGAACCACTTGATGCCGAGGAAGCGGAACGGGTCCGAGGGCGACGGGCTCTTCATCTCCCGCAGAACGGCGCAGTCGGCGATGTGCTCGCCCAGGTACGAGCTGCGCAGGCGAACGGACGAGGCGTTGGGCGACACGACGCCGTACATGACGTCGTCCAGCGAGCCGCGCAGTGTACCGACCGCTAGAAGGCGCGGCAGGCCCGCGCTCTCGTTGTCGCTGCTGGAGAAGGCGCCCGTGGTGATACGCGGCTCGGACGGCAAGCCGCCGCTGCTGTAGCTGTCGTTGCGGCTGGTGTCCCGACTGTAGTCCGTGTCCGAGGACGACTTGCTCTTCTTGGGCGTCATGGGCGGCCCGAAGTGGAGCGGGCCGTTGATGGAGATGGTGTGGTTCCTGCTGTCCGAGAGATCGGAGCTCACGTGGGGGCCGCCGCCTGACGCGCGCGCGTTCTGACTGGGCCTGCTCGTGGAGATGGCTCTCTGGTAGAGCGCGAGGGTGGCCGGGGCCGGCCGGCGCACGCCGTCCGCGTCGCGCTCGCGGTAGATGGAGACGCCGTCACGTGTGCGGATGGCCTTCCACCTGCGGGCGTCTACGCGCTTGCGGTCGTGCATGACGAACTGGTCATACTCGGCGAGCGTGGCCTTGATGAGCGCGTTGGCGAGCTGCTCGTAGCCCTGCTCCTGGCCCTCCGAGAGCTCGAGCGGCGGGAAGATGTTCTTGGG
This sequence comes from Phytophthora niederhauseri, assembly GCA_024679275.1. NCBI lineage: Eukaryota > Oomycota > Peronosporomycetes > Peronosporales > Peronosporaceae > Phytophthora > Phytophthora niederhauseri. Next base: position 11,158 of record JAIKVH010000891.1, read on the forward strand.
CAACGGGAACTTCATGCCAAGCAGTAGAGACGCGTCCGCTGGCCGTTGCGCCGGTCAAGTAGCTGTCACGGTTTTCTGAAGTAGTCAGACCCTTGATTAAATGTTACGCGCGACTAGCAGGTGCAAGGTGCGGGTGCAAGTGCAAGTGCAAGTGTACTAGCGCACCAAGGACGCTAGTGGCGGGAGGACCGAGTGGGGGCGGTCCTGCTCGCGGGCCGTTTGGCGAATGACCCGCCGGCGGAAGAAGCGCGCTGGCTCCGTGCTCGTTCAATTCTCCTGCTGCTGCGGCGGACGCCTACCCGCGCTGAAAGTTGCAGCGCCCAGCAGATCCCCGGGCACTCACGCCCGACAACGCGACGACGCTGCACCGTCGTCTGTCCACGCTGTGTCGTTGTGAGCTTGCTG
>JAIKVH010000892.1:0-11560 GCA_024679275.1 Phytophthora niederhauseri
CTAATACCAGAACGTACGAGTCCGTACACCTTACGGACTCCAAGAGTCAACCCTTAACTCTTGGCTGTGTGAATCTCAAACTGAATGTATTTCTCTTTAGCGCGGCCAGGCCGCCTTCGGTGTAAATGTATCCGGTTCACTATCTAGCATAGTGAACCCTAGTCATATGCATAATCAGTGGCTCTGAAGCCAAGTACTGATTATCCTACTGAAGTAGGTTAGACAGTGTGTACCCACAATCGCCTGTGTGTCCCACACTTCGTAACCCTTCGGGTAACTCTCGTGTAACCCCGTTACAGAAATGGCATGGGGTGTACAAATTAGGTGGGTGTAGAGGATTAAAGCGATTTTTGGGTGATAAAAGGATGTTTAAGTTGGGGGGAATCGGAATTTGGAGGAAGAAACGGCGTGTATATCATAAATGGCGCGCTTGTACGCTGCGTATCGGGCCTTCAGCGCTGCCACTTTCTGTCGCACGGTTTTCTACCCAGTTTCACTTGAACTAACTATACCATAATTTTTACGCACGAAACCTGCAGATAATAAAGTTAAGTAGGTGGTAAAACTCCGTATTAATTCGCTTTATAGGGAGCGCATGTTATCTGCTAAAGTATAGGTTTTACCGCGCCATATACAGTATTAAGTGCGATATTTGGCTGGTAAAACATTTGGTTCATGCTATAATTGACCTCGGCATACCCCAAAACCTATCCTCTCACAATTTCATCCTTTAAAGCTCTACATTCGCTACATAATGTCAATGAAACGAAAGTATAAATATTGCAAGGTTTGGCCTTCTTTGGTACATAAGAGTGGTACAGCTGAATTCTCCGTGTCTGAGAACCTATATCCCCAACGTACCAGCTGGTAGTGCTGATCGGTCTTTGCACAACAAAAATCAGTGTCGCGGAGCTATATTGACCAATCAATGGTTAGCAGGTGCTGTTGTTAGAGCCGATGCCCCCCCGCATTGGACTGAAAACCTGCTCTGTAAGCGTGGGTTTCGCCAAGTAACTGTGGGTAGCCTCCCCCCAAAATCAGTCCAATGTGCGTATCATATGTCTAGCCTCTACTGATTTAGATTCCGTTCGCATCTCTTGTTAGTGTTTCGCGCGATGGTAGCATTGTGACTGCATCTTGGAGTCGGATCCCCAATATCAGTGCCGGCCCTAGTCCCTAAATAAGGACGGGTAGGGGTCCCTATCTTTCTTTTTCGAATTTATCACTTAGAGCAGTTATAACACATATATTATATATTATTTTTATCATAGGGGCACAAGGGACCCCTACATAAGATATTATTATAAATATTTATCAGTGACAATAATTGGTTTTTGGTTTGAGTGTTTTTTTGTAACAAGTTGCAAGCCACCCCAAAGTGAGGCCTTCCCGGCCCTTAATTCATTCATAGCATCAGATATGACTCGCTATAGTTCCCACTATTAAAAGACTACACGAAAAGTGAGGACCCTTTCCCGACCCTGCTATATTTGATCCGACCCTGAGTTCTCTGTTCTTTATTATTGTTTTCTTCGCTTAGAATAATACTCACATGTCGCATAATGTAGCATTATTAAATAGCACGCTTAAGTAAGATTATTAAGTGGCGTTATCGCGTGTTAATGCCACTACTTCAAGCTGCTACTTCTTTACTGCTCCATCTTGGTGCCGTATTTCTCTCTGGTGCGAGAACATGGTGCCGGAGAGCGACGGTCTGGTCGACGATGCTGAGCATATCCACGCGCTCGTTCTGCGTAGCCATTTCTGCAGCAAGCGCTTTCTCCGATGTTTGTCGAGCCTTCTCGTTTGCCGCGACCGCATTCTCTTGAGCTATCGTCAGCTTGCCCTTCAAGAAGAGCTCTTTCTTCTGGAGCTCTGCGATCGATCTACTGAGGCGGTCTCGCTCAATCTCGAGCATAGTGCGGCGGTTGGTGTACTCTGCATCGTCCATGGTATCTTGATAGTTTGGTGTCGCGTTCGCAAATGAGGCTTTAAAGCAGTAGGAGTTTCATATCTATTTGAGTGGTTTCAGATCTTTAGCGGTTTCAGATCTTAAGTGGTTACAACTTCAACGGAAAGCTTTCAAGGGGCGAAAAGTATCTTTCACTAGTGCAGCATACGCGGTCTCTATTTTGCACTACAGCCGCTTAGATAGACTGTAAGACATGGTACATAACGGATTCAAGCACTGCATGCCGTATAATACTTCTTCCATCCGACAAGGTCTTATATCCGACGGTCATTATTGACCAATCACTTAACACCATATTTTTAAGAATATCGATATGGGGTGGTTTGATTGGCTATAAACAAGAGTAACCCTGTGTAACCACCGAAGATTGGGTGTCGGATGGAAGAAGTATTATACGGTAAAGGCATCTAGAGGTGCTCTAGACGGTCCATGGGCGAGCGCGAGGGTACTACACCCTTTTTTCAGTACGTGTTCCATTCTCTGTTTCAGTTTGCCACGCATCTCACCAATTGACCTTTGCTGCTGGTCAAGCTTCTTGCATAGCTCAATATAGGGCGGTATTCCCGTTGGACACATCTAAACAGACTCTCCAACTACTAGTTGGCCTTCAAGCGACCTAAGCACAGTGGGGCTTGTAAACAAATGCGTCGAAAGTAATGCATGAATGGCCAGTAAATGCTGCTGCAAATATTCCGCGCGAGTGATGCTAGGCACAACAGCAAAATTCCTGCCATATTCGCTTTGCGAGAACGAACCGGAAACATAGTCTCCACACACGATTTCACATTTTTATCGGAGCCATCCTGAAAATGGGGCGCTAAAGTAGCGAACTTTCCGGAAGTTCTGCCACTACTCACCTCAGGAATTGATCCCTTGCGGCTTCATAACTGAAATAGCGATCTTGAACTCAGCGAGGCTCCATCCGCAGCGAAGACACACACTCACGATTGAGGGACCACCTGTACTTCCTCCACAAGCGAAAGTAGCCGCCCCTTTGCACACCGAGTGCGTACCGTATCTTTTACCAGCGTCTCCTTGCTTCAAAAGGTTAACCAGCACCTTGCGAAATCGTAGCTTCTGGTTAGAGCCTGAAAATAGTGCCCCCCCGTTTCAAACGAGGGTGGCATGCAAGATAAATTGCCAAGGCAGTCACCCAGCACGTTGATGGGCTGAGCGGGTTCGCGTACATGTGGTGTGGATGACCGGGCCCTGAACCCTCCTGGTTAGTCTTCGTCTTCACCATTATTACTCCAACGCTATCATCTTTCGCAACGAAATGCTGACTTTGAGAGTCTGGACCGACATTGAGCGACACATCAAATTCCACTGTGAAGTAAAAAAAACATGAGAAAACCCACCATCACCCGCCACGAGTGTCGAATTGCACAACTCCTTGTAAAGGGAGTACGTGAGTGGCTGTCTTCCTGATGTCTTTGGGGTGCTAGTATCGTCCTGATGAGCCTTCGTCCGCTTGATACCTGCTTCATAACATCACCGTACTCAGGAGGCAGCTCCACGCGCTTCACGCGATAAAGATCCTTGATAGCACTTCGATACCCGCTCAGCGTAGCCGTCTTCACAGAAGCACTCTTGAACACCAGAAAGCGCTCAAAGACACTCAGTGTAAACTACTTAGATTAATGTCGTCATCAGCGTCGAAAACCCTGGCGATGTTCTCATCCTCATTAGCGAGATCGTTTCTGACCCACTTCGTAATTCCGTTGAGGCTGCTCTTGTAAGTTCCTCTTGTTTGCTTGGTGACACATGCATCGCGTATCGCCTCGACGTCAGCATGACTGGTACTCCGCTGTAGTAGAAGCGCGTTGTGAGCCTCCATCACTCATGTTGCTGCTGGATCGATGTTCTTTGTGTGTTGCTGTCAAATTCTAGCCAATGAAGGAATTGATGTAAGCGTCGGCGGCCCCCGCATACGTTTACTCAGAAGAACTGGATGGCAACAGTCGCATAATGAAAGTCAGTCAAATCCCGTGAGAAAAAAGCGTTTCCTGCAAAAGTTTCAGCTGTCCACGCCGACGACTTCGCAGGCACCCCTATATGCTACTTACGAAAGCGAAGGAATATTCGAGTACTGATTTATACTGCCGAAAACGCGATGCACCACTGTACGTGTTTCCTATCCCAGATTGGGGGATATTTAAGGGCCATTTTAAAGTAAGTACACTAATAGACTAGTGGTTTGTAACGCTAGTCTCATATTCACAAAAGTCATACCCAAGAGGGACACCACGGCACATCTCTCACATCCTCTACTTACCGACCGACCCTACCGACCCGACCCCATTTCACTATCGCAGAATAAAAGACACGCAAAATCTCCGAGGCCCTTCAGAGCAAAGACAAGTACGCCAGGGCCGCCGAAAACGCTGCAAAGCAAGCTCGCCATAAAGGGACTTCGCCCAATTACGCTTGCAGGTCTCATAATGTGCAACCAATACACCGTCTGCCACGTGTTTTGTAGACGAACGGAGTCTTGGGAATAGGACTTGAGATTGAACAGGGAAATTGAAAACTGGGATTGAATGAAGTGAATGAAGGAAGCTCTAAGCTACGGCGGTTGCCTAGGCTTACAGAGGGAGCTTGCATGCGCGTTTCGGTCTGTTGCAAAACGGATGCTGGTTGCAATTGGTTTCAGGTTGCTTGTTGCAGGCAGCTTGATTGCAGCTTCTAGCAATTGGTTGCACGCTGCTAGCTGGGCAGGCGGTGCATCATCGTCACAGTTCCTCCCTTAGATGCGCAGTATCGCGAAGTTCCGGTAATGTATCGGCGAATTAGTCCGAGGACATGGCTCAGATTTTGCAGGGGCTCCCACCTGCTGTAAGCACAGTCTGAACTCGGTTGATTCAACTGGCGGAGGCATCGTGATGGTATGGCCGAAGCATGGAGCCATGAAATTCAGGAAAAAGTCCGAGTCCGGGCGACAAATCGAGTTTATAGCGGTCTGGCTCCGTGATGCTTAGTATGCGGTAGGGTTTGGTGAAGCGAGGTGCGAATTTTCGGGCACCATCCGTGCCGACATGGTCCAGCTCCAAATTGCGGGTGATGAGCAGTACGTCATCGCCGACGTTGTAGGTAGTATGGGGCCGGTCTTGTCGTAGTTGCGCTGCCAATTTGCCTGAGCTACAGCTATGGCGTCGCGAGCTTGGCCGAGATTCGTCTGCTGGTGCTCGAGGAGGGAAGTTGCCTGCCGCTGCTTCGGGGTTGGGCGCTGGATGACGCAGTTTGCCACCGAGCGAGGTTCGTAGCCCAAATCTGTCATGAAAGGCGACATGCCGATTGACTCGTGGTTGCGTGAGTTGTATGCGAATTCGACAAGAGGCAGCAGCTGGTCCTAACCGCTCTGATGCGGGTTCACGAAGTGGCGAAGATTCTCAGACAGCACCTAATGGTGAGCTCCGACTACCCATCGGTGGAGGGTTTGAAAGCAGTGCTGATGTTCAGTCTGGTAAGTTGAAGGTCCATGATACTTTTCCACAGGGTAGAAGTAAATTTTGCGTCCCGATCAGAGACAATGGACTGGGGTAATCCGTGGAGACGTTGATAAAAGTCTCGAGTTGGGCCGTCTCGCGGGTTGTTGCGTTTCGTAAGTCGATTCACAATAACGAGAATTGCGTCGAAACCCGAGTCGGTCCGGGGCAAGTTCGTCATAATGTCTATGCTGATGTCGGTCCAGCGCTGTTCGGAAACTTCCAAAGGGTGAAGGTGCCCAGTGGGTTTGCCGGGAATGCACTTGTTCTGATGGCAAAGCTTGAAAGTTTCGACGTACGAGCGGATGGACTTCACCATACCAGGCCAGTAGTATTTCGACGCCACAAGTAGCTGTGTTTTTGCCTGCCCCGGATGCCCACGAGTCGGCGTATCGTCGTCCTCGTTTTCCTTAGCGCGGCATCTGCCGGAACGCACAGTCGGGCAGGAGCATCAGGTCGAATCCGGAAGATTATCAACCCTTTTGAGAGCTCGAAGCGCTGGTATTTGCGCGGGTGAGTTGGGTCGGGCGTGCGCGAGCTCCACATTGGTCCAAAGTATTTGTCACAAGAATAAAACGACTGCATTCTACCGAGATGTCGACTGCTGTTGAAGTTCAGTGAACGAATAGTGCTTCTTTTTCTGCAGGCTCTTGACGCGTGAGCGATTTCACAGGGCCGAAAGGCACTCGGCTGGTGCCGTCGTTCCAGCTTGGATTGCGCGAGATATTGTCGGCCACCACGTTTGTTGCTCCCGGAACCCACTTGAACTATGGCTGAAAGAACCATCGCGCTGGAAAAGGTACCCCCTCCATTGCGAAGTCAGAAGCATCCATGCTGACGTGAAATGTCTTCAAGTCTGGGTGTGCGAGGACGTGGGGGGAAGATAGCTTACGCTTCAGCTCCTCAAATGCCTGTCGCTCGACCTCGCCGAAGGTGGCGGCTCTTGCCTTTCGTCAGTTCGATAAGCGGAGCTATCAGGTCGCCGAACCCCTCGCAGAACTTCGTCATATACACGCAGGTGCCAAGGAAGGACTACAGTTCCTACTTCGTGCGAGGTGTTGGTCACTCTTTAATCCCTTGACGCTTGCCGCGGTCCATCCGGACGCCGTCCTTGCCAAAAATATCGCCCAGGTATGAGATTTCAGTAGCGCAAAATGTGCACTTCTCGATTTTGATGTAGAGGTGTTGTTCGCTCACCTTGTTAGCACTTTCGCCAAGGCGGCCAGGTTGTCGTTGATTTAGTAGGAACGGGTAAACACAAAAAGGTCGTCGAAGTAAGTCTCAGCATGACTAGAGATACGAGAACACCGCTTGAACGAGGCGGTTGAAGGACGGCGGGCTGCATGAAATGCCTATCGGAGTAACTAGGTACTCCAATAGGCCGTCGGGGGTAGCGGATGCAGTAAAATGTATAGATTCTCCGACCAGCTTGACTTAAAAAATCCCCATAATAAGTCCATCGCGGAGAACAACTTGCCCTTGGCCATGACTCGCAGGATATCATCTTTGCGTGGGATTGGGTTCGGTGGCACGCGGATGTTTGTGTTCACCCCCCGCTTCGCATCTTGACACAGAAGGTTGGGGCGCAGTACGGTGAACTGGAGGGCCGGATCATCTTGGCCGCCAGCATCTCAGTGGTCCACGCACGAATAGTTTCGCGCTGCTCGACAGAAACCGGAAATTGTTGTGGTGAATAGGGACGTCGTCCGTCATCTCGATCTTGGCGTTCACGCCAGCCTGGCGAGTGGGCGGAACGGCAGGTAGGTGGCTGCGAAATACTTTATCACGCAATTTGCATGCCAGCAGATGAGCAGGAGACGTTTTTAGCTTTTCCCACGCTTGGTCCGCCTTGTTGGACTCGTCACTGGGATTCACGAAGAAGCAGAACTCGTTGTCGCACTCACGAAGGAGGCGACGAAGGTGTAGAGGTCGAACCAGCCTTGTAGCTCGGACGGACGAATGATGCCCATGCAGATAGTAGTAGTTGAGGAGCGCCACACGTTCCAATATGTCTTTTTGGTGGGAGCCGCGGCGATGACCCGCAACGCATCGAGCCGGTTGGACCGGAAGGCAAGGGGGAAAACAAAATGCAGATAATTGGTCGCGCGGCCGGACAGACATGAGCTTCCAGTCAATATCAGGGTTGATCTCCACTAACGAGGTCAATGGGATGTTCTGAGAGATGTGACTCGAGGTATCCGGCCGCAGATTTAGCTGGTACAAACGGTGCTCGACCATTGCAGGCAGCTCCAGCGATGATTGGGAGAGCAGCAGCATGAACTTCGAAGTATATTCATGCTGCGATCCCGTCACCTGGAGGTCGTGTAATTTAATGAGTAGCTAGAACTCGAAATCGCTGTCGCAAAAGCGGACATCGATCTGCTGTTTGAATAGGAACCACGTCCGAGGCTGGACGCCGATGATGTTCTTGAACTCCCGGTATCAGGACATAGCGTCCGGTCCCAAGAACGGGACGACCATGTCGACAAATCGCGAGTCACAGCTGTCGCGATCGACAGCAAAGCTGCTCACGTGCTCTCCAATGGCGAAGAGCCATAACTCTAGGTCCTCGCCGGCACGCCTGCAGAACTTCGGAGGGCCGGTCTTGAACTTCTGGTGAGTAGCACGAGACTGCTGCTCAAACATTTCGCGCTGAGAGTTGCTCTGTTCGATTAGAATTGCTGCGGCTGCATGACCTGCTGCTGCACGGTCAAGAACAGCGTCACTGGTGGCCACCCCGGGTTGTGGCATGGCCGCACCGGGGAATTGCGGAGGTGGTGACGTTGATGACGGTGCACCCGGCCCTTGCGGTGCCGGCGTGTAAGATGGGGTGGAAGCAGGCTACCCTAGATGTCGTTGTCGTCAATACTTGGTTGCTGGGGCGATCGCAGGTTCGGCGATGTCTCTTCAGCGGCACGGGCAGTCTTGGGAATTTGTGGTCCGGCCAGCCACGCAGTGCCGGCTGCGCGTAAGTACCGAGACCGCTGGCTTGGGTTTCCTGCTGAAGACGATACGTGGGAGCCCCGCCAGTCTTCTTCGCGACGTTCCAGACGTTGTCCACGAGTACGAGAAGGCGCTCGCGGCGGCGAGCGGCCACGCCATCGGGCTGGCGAACAAGAACGAGATCGAGAACGAGAGCGACCATGCCAGCGAGAGCTTCTGCGGCGCGTCCGGCGTTCCCGCGCGCTCCCTCGAATAGCCGCCTGCGCCAAGTCGGAGAGTGCGCGTTTATACTTGGCGATGTTTGCTGCTGCCCCCAAGCCGAGCAGCCGCCCAACGAGCTGCGCCTCCCACTCGGCGTTCGTCGGTCGAGCAATCCCACATGCACTATACCCTTCACGCACGCTCACGTAGCACATGCGATCATCGTTCCACTCATCCTCGCAGATGCGGCACCGAAGTTCCCCCAGAGAATGATCTCCAAGCATCTCATCGCGATGCGCGAGCCAAGTAGCGAGGCCACGCCCCTCGCGGGTTGCCTTGTTCCAGCGCCGGATGAACGCGCACCAGGACTGCTGCAGCGCCTTGTACGGGTACCCTCTGGCGCGTCGTGCGGAAGCGACAGAAGTTGTCCTTTATGACGCCCAGCGTGTCCGGTTGAAGCGCGCCCGACAAGTTGTACAAGTCCCACGGCGCCAGGTCATCGTCCAGGTGCGCCGCAAAGCGTGCGAGGTCCCAGAGGCGCGTCAGCCTCCGCGTGCTGCATCGGCGGGTGCGCCAATGAAGAGGCTTCCTCTGTACCAACTTGCTGCGCCTGTATCGCTGTGTGTCGCTCGGGAGTGCGAGCGCCGTTCCTCCGCTGCTTGTGTCTTCTCCGGTGTTCTTCGGGTGTTTTGCGGAAATGTGATTTTTGCGGTTATGTGGGGATCTTCGTGTGCCACAAGCCGCTCGACAATCCAGCGAATCTCGCCCGCCGAGTCAACAATCGGTGGTGGCTCTTCACGGCGGTACGGCGCCTGATGGTGCGGGCGCGGAGGACATCGTGGCGGCTGTGAATCGGTCTTGGGACGCTCAGGCGGAAGCTGAGCGAGCGGACGCGCGCGCATGGCGTGCGGAGCAAGGGGCAACGCAGTTTCGGCAGTCGAACCAGGAGTTGTTGACGCGCCTGCGAGGCTTGGAGAGGAGCGTTTATGGAGCGGTGCAGGCTGGATCTCGTCCGCGGGGTGGGCGCCTGGCTCGGACGGGTCGATGGCGCGCGAGGCACGTCGGGCGGGGCGACCGATGCATGCTCCTGTGAAAAGGCTCGGTGGATTTCGCCACCGAACCCATGTCCAGCTGACCCGTATCAAGCAAGGATGCTGGCCCGTATCAATCAAGCCGATTTCAAGTACGTCATGACCGCGATAGATCTGGACCACCAACTGTTGAACACGAGCCGTGCGGCGAAGGAGGCTGAGTCCGACGTCTGGGCGGAGCTCCGCTCAGACCTCGGGTTTGAGCGATGTTCATCCGAGACACCCGAGATGCCTGGCATTAGGCATCCCAAGTCCGAGTTGAGTCCATGGAACCAAGCGAAGCCGCGTGGAACCTGAGCTGAGCATCGGGTGCGATGACTGGGGTCCCGCTGAAGTCAAGGAGCTGAGCGGAGCCGGATGGAGTTTGGGTTCAACCTCCCCGGTTGTTGTGGAGCCGTTGCTCAAGGCGTCGAGCTGCGTCGCGGAGCAGGCGTCCAAGCGAAATCGTGCTGAGCCCGAGTCTAGTGTCCGCCGTGATCATGAAGACTTCACCGGAGTCTACGAGCTGAGCGGAGTGACGTGGGGTCCGAGCCCAGCCTCGGATGCGATGAGTGGAGTCTTTGCCCGAGTTGAGAGGCCGAGCGGAGTGGCATGGACCTGAGCGGAGTTGTCGGAGTACAGTTGAAGTGCCGGGTGAAGGGTCGCTGGACTTAAGTCCAGACAGTGGTACTGACGGCAAAGTTAGTGATACCGGCGAGTACACTCATCCGGTGAATCAGCCATGAACCAGCCTACATTAGGGGTTGTCACGGTTGGAAATTATGTTTGAGCAGCCAATCAGGTGAAACCTTCGTGTCCCGGTTTTTTCAACTCAAATCTACCAGAAAAAATCGGTAGATTTCCGACGGAAATGAAGGTTTGATGTGATTGGCGGAATGAGCCTTGCAAGGATAGTGCGGTTGGCTGGTGGTGAATATGCACTTTCCACGTGCTTCGGGGCGCTCACAGATGAAAGCTGAAGGTTTGATTTTATTGGCGCCTGAAACATACTTACTTTCTAACCGTGATAACCCCTATTGGGTGCGACTGCTCAAGATCGCGGACACTTCAAGCGGATCTCAACGGCCTCCAGCGGCTCCAAGACGACGCCCGCCGACGTGGAGCCGCCGCATTGGCCAAGACCAAAGATTTCAGGCGGATCTTCAAGGGAGCCCGGTAAGCATACAGCCGACGCTCTTCGCGCACCCAGCCAGTGTGTACCCAGGGGATATCGCGCCCCCACTTAGTGAGTCCTAATTTGTGCATGTGTAAACATTTAAACAGAGTTCGTTTTGCCCCGAAGGACGCAAGTGGTGGATGTCTTTGGCCAGAAGGTGTCTTGGCGATTATCCACACAAATTCAAGCTAACATATCAACGTTGTCAGAGTGCTTCGGTGCGACGGCAGTGCGGTTATTTCATATTACTGTTACATCTTCGGGTGTATTTCATATTTTCGGGTGGAAGGTGATCCATTCTAAGGTTTAGGCAGGGTAATTGTATTGTGTGCTTGGGGACATTGGCGTGCCCCGGTGCATTGTGTGATTATTAGTATCGGTTCATTGTGGACCTGGTGCGCGGGTAGTCCCAGGGTGTGTGTGAGTGCCTTGGATTCGGACTAGGCCCAAACCGAGTCACTAACTCCAGACCGGGTCGTTGCTTGACTCGAAGATAAGAAAGGAGAAGCTGGTACGAGTCTCGCCCAGGCTCAGAGAAATAAAGGCGATCTCGGCCCAGACCCAGGCCGACCGGGAAAGAAGACTCGCCCAGGCTCAGAGAAATAAAGGCGATCTCGGCCCAGACCCAGGCCGACCGGGAAAGAAGCGGTGTTGTGGTTCTGAGCCGGAACCAAAGAGAGGAAGTGGAGGCTATATTGTGTGTGGTGTTGTG
>JAIKVH010000893.1:0-11558 GCA_024679275.1 Phytophthora niederhauseri
TTCGATGGAGTGTCTACTCATTATGCATGCCAGGTTTGACGCTCGCCTTTTCTCTTCGAGATCGCGAGCGGCAAACATCGAGTTTTTGCGGCGCCTCCTGAAGCGCAATCGTCTTACCATCCGACGGATCACGCACAAAGACCGAAAGAAACGTTCCGACATGGATGTATGCTACATGGTTTTATTTTCATTACCTATTGGATGTTAACTAAGTTTTATTTTATTTTATAGCGAGTTACAGGTGTGTTCTCCCACGCAATTCAGCACGCAATCGAGGAGAGTGGATCGCTAGCTTTTATCGAGGGCCCAAAGAAGTACGAATCGGTCTTCAACATGGACCAGACGGCCATCTTTATCGACATGAACGGTAAAACCACATTTGATTTTGTGGGAGGTTCAACTGTGGATGTAGTCCAAAATATTTTTTATTTTGAAGGGTTTATATTTAATGATTGATTTCACATTTTTAACGGTTTGATCTCTACTTTTGAGGCAGTTAAGTGAACGGATTCCGAGCTTCTGTCGTCCTCGCCGCGTCTGCGACTGGGCAAAAACTGCCCCCGCAGATCGTGTTTGCTGGAATCGCCGGCGGGCCGATATCGAAGGCGGTTTGGAGTCCATACTTTGGGGCCTCAGGCTGTGAACACACAGTCCAGCACAAGGCAAACGGCAGCGAAGAGCTCATGCTCGAGTGAATCCAACGGGTACGTCAACTTTATTCCTGGCGTTTATGTATAATATTTTTACATCTATTGTTATGGCATGCTTTGACAGATTTGGAAGCCGATTGTAAATGGCTGCAAGATGCTGCTGCTGGACAGCTTGAAAGTCCACAAGATGGCGGCCATGCTGGAGGAGGACTGCTGCACCCAAGTCGAGTTTGTCCCACCTGGAATTAATGGTATTGCCCAGCCGATGGACGTCGCAGTGATGAAGTCGTTCAAGGATAACGTCAGGTATGGGTGACATCGCTGACATACAATTATCGTCCTATTACTATTGCTGCTAACATTTGTTTGTAGGAAGCGCTACCTTGCCTACCACGTGGAGAACAGCTTTCCCGACATGCCAGACCAAAAGCGGAAGCTCATCTCACGCTTCGTTGCCGAAGCGTGGCGGAATGTATCGCCTGAGACCATTCGGAATGGCTTCATCAAGAGTGGCATCATCCCGATCTGTCCAAGGGACCGCCTTGGGCGTTTCTGCGTCGCCGCAGAGGTAGCAGAAGAAGCGCCGATTTTAGAGGACCAGTAGGTAAATCTTAATACGAGCGAGAGGAGTTGTCACCTTTAATGATCACTCGCGTTTTTTATTTATTTTTATTTTTTACGTGCGTCGCTTTTCGTCCGTGTGTCTTATTAGATCCGTTTTTACGGTAGTTGAGACCGGTAAATCGAATCAGTGTAAGGAAAACATCGATGATTGTAGATTTGGCTGCTTACATAGACAACATCTTTTTTCAATGCAAATCGAAACGAGCGGCTGCGTATTATCTATCTGTTGCACTTGTTGTTTGGCCGTTAGTTTTGAACTGAGAGAGGCACGGGCATCGGGCCGGCCCGATACCTGCCTCTCCTCCAGTCATTACATCCCTCGGCAGATAGTTTTTCGGATGTGCAGCTCCTTTCATCGGATTGGATAGTACTTTACCTTAAATGAATAATTAGCCAATCACTGACTTATTTGCTATTTTGATTAGCCAATTGTATGCCTTAACACTATCTTAAAGTATAACGATTCATACCCCACAGAACAACAAGTTAAATGGTGAGTTATACCTCTACCGGATATATTCCTACAACGAAGTTTAGTAGGATGAGGGTAAAGATATCATTTCAAACACATTGCACACCTATCATCCTTAGGGCGTGTTCGAGTTGGCGCCCAAATAGCTATTTCGTGCGCATTTGGCGCACCAAATAGCTGCTTTGAGCGTTTTGAGGTTTTATACCTCAGTTTTAGAAAAACCTCAAGTACCTCGAAATAGCTGCTTTTGAAATTCATGGTAGGGCTGTTTTCCACGAAGCAGCTATTTCGCTCCGAGCTGTTAAAAAAAGGCAGATTATTTGAAATGGCTGGTTTTATCGAAATAGCTCGAAATGCGCTATTTCAACTCGAACACGGCCTTAATAATCACATCATGAACCACACGTTTGTACAATGAGCTGGGACGTTAAATGGGATGTTACCAGTATCTTTTTGCCACCACATACTGCTTGCCATGCTATGCACCTAATATTGGCCAATCAATGACATTTGCACCTCAACAATTATCACATACAGGCAAAATACGTTCGATCACGGACTGCCTCGATGGTGGCCAGCAGAAAGCGCCCTGTTGGAAAGAAAAGAGAGAGGTATTAAAGCACTCGGTGACGTCGTTCCTGGCTGCCGACAGGTCGATGTACTTTACCACCTCGCTGCGGAGAGCGTCACCACCGCTTCTTTGTCATCCTCACAACTAGAATCCGCTGCTGCCTCGTGTCGACCACCTCGCTGTCGTCTCTGCTGCTACCATCACAAGAGGGGCCCATCGATGCCTACCAAACCCGAAGTACGAGTGAGAGTGGGCTTAGCGGGCAATCGGCTCGAGCCACACGACGACAAATACGAAGCCATTTTAAAGAAGAATGAAAAATGCTAGGCACTATAGGAAAAGGCGAAGTACGGATCACTCCACTCCAGTCCTCGACGCAGCTTGTCACCGACATGGGTCTCCCGATACCAACGTGTCTGTGTTGGCGAGGTAGCGCTTTTGCGCAGCGCTAGATAGGGCCAGGTCTTTTGTACTTTTTGTTTCTTTGTGGTTTATGATACATGATACCACCATGGCATCGTTCCGGCTCGGATCATCACCCTCCGGCCAGACCGTGTACACGATACTATACTTTGTGCAAAGGCTGCGAGCGGCAGACGTGCTGATCGAATCGCGTTGGTGTTAAGCCACATCGAGGTCTAGCGTGGAGGGGGTCTAGTGGCGTGCTATCCGGTGGCACTATGGCCCTAATCGTGTGGCGATAGCATTCTGAACGTTCCAGCGCTGGGAACAACCGATTTGCAAATGTCTGGTGGATTAGAACAGACTGGTTGGGGGGGTTAACGATGGCGATGGAACTGCTTTCGCGCTATCCGAGAGCTGCTATTGTAAAATCGCGGAGTTCCGCTCGTCTCCACGACCAGTTTGTCAGTTCTGGCCATTGTGGTCAGTGGTCTGAAAAAGAAGCGCTTTGTGCTCCAGCGCGTTAATGTCTTGAAGCAGCTGTACTAGGCTACGTTCACGTTCGTTGAAAGCTTGCCTCTCCACGAACGCTTAAGATCCTTTGATTAGTACTGCAATCACGTCTAGAGCTTGCTGGAACCTCTCTTCCCGAATCTTGTTTTCCTTGACACAATCGCTGTACTTGCCTACTCCTGCCATGTAGCGAATTTTGTCGATGCCGCGCTCGTGGTTTTCGTACTTGGGAGTATCCTCTGTCTTCAGCACACGCTTGGACATCTCATCCATTTTGTTTTAGTGTTAATTGCTTGTAGCATCCTCCATACTTGGTGAAGGCCTTGATGCGATTCTTGCCAGCATGCCGGCAGTTCATGTCGGAGATATGTCAGCTAGTATGATTTAATATGTATATAATGTTCTGTTTTATGCGATTTATACAAATATATAAATACATGTATTCATGAGCCTCCGACGAACAAAACGATCTTGCATCCTCGGTGATGATAACAGGGGTTAAATAAAGCCGCTAGCTGATAAGGATGAAATGTGCCATTCGGACATTTTATGCACTACATTGGACCCCAAGCTAATATAAATAATTACGTGTCGGACCTGTATACAAAACTAGCTTAGGTAACACTTCCAAAATCATGCGTCAAATTCGCGTCAATTATGCGGATGCGGATATGTCCTATTCGGGTAAGGTAAATTGCATAGTAGTTTGCGCGCTCCCTCTACTGGACAGCTCGACCGTGAGGCGGATACACCAATTTTCAGATAATCTCGGCGCACCCGCTTAAAAATTGCCAATAGCAAGAATTTCAGAAATTATGGGCTCACATATAGTGCTGGATCCCGTTGGTAGTATGACTCACTCCGGTACAGTTGCCACGACAAACGTCCTATATAAGCACCACTAGAATTGCCATTTCGGGGAGAATTTCTATACAAAGTATGGGGCGGCCATACAAAACAAATGCTGAAGTGCAGTCGCTTATCAATACTACTCGAAAAATTAAGCAAGCAGCTGGGCTCACCCTAGGGCCACCGTACGCGATACTGACCTGATCAAATACTTCCGTCACGCTGCCAGATTTGCTACGATGGATGTCCAGCCTTAGACTTGTGAATGCTGTCATCAACGCGTACTCTATCGGCTCAACCCCTTTTTACATCATCTCCAATAAACGCCCAGCATTGGAGAACGACTTTCGACGACTACAAATGCCGTGGGAAAGCGGTAACAAGGTCGCGATCTTCGCTCTGGAAACTGTCTTAGGTGCTGAAAAATGACGCGGCGACGACAAGGCTTATGCAGGCGGCGTCATTGCGAGGTTTAATGCCTTTTGCTTCCAGACATCATTTGATCTGCCTGGACATATTGTGATCGGCACTCCGAATGTCTAATCGGATAGTAAATCCGTCAAGGTTTTGGCTAATTTAGACTTCGAAGTCTTATTTATTTCGACTGATCTCCTAATTAGATCCCCTGTCTCTATTTTAAACTAGGGATTATCATGTCGATTAGCAAGCAGGTCCATGTGGTTAATCCGATTCTCAACAGATTTGTTTGTAAATAAGGCGGAATGTCGCCGTGGAGGTTGAGATTCCGAGCTATTTGAGCTCAATAATTATAACTCTGTAGGTGCCGATGTAAGTCACCAGCTTTGTAGCGTGCAATATGGAAGGTGTCGAAGCACTAGATAGTCAACCTGATCGAAGCCTTATTGGCATGAACGACTCCAAACTTCGGGCTATATTGGCCCAAAGGCGTCTCGGTAGCCCTTAGCCGCCATCGCTAAATTAGACCGAGTCGAGTCTCGCCAGCTTGTCCAAGCAGGATTACACACTCGTATTTGCTAACCGATTTCGCCTTATGTACGGAAATTCAAATCCGATTAAAATAAATGTGTTAGCTAATAAGGCGTGGACATTCCAACCGCGTTTCACAATACTTGCAGTATTAGTTCGACGAAAATATTGGCACGGTTGCCGCAACACATTTCTGAGTGACTCGGCATTCAAATGGGACTAAGAGCAATATGTAAGATAAGGCGTGGGTGCAAGGTATGTGACCTGCATATTGGGCTTCCATCGTGATTTTGACGTGGTGCCACAATTCGTGGCGTTGGCGACGCCACCCCTCGGATATCGAGGTTACCCAGAAAACCCAGGCCCCTGAAATTAAATCTGTATCGAGAAGACTAGCGATGCAGACCGTATATAATGCGCGTTTTGCGAAAATGACTGTTTGACGTGGTAGTTTAGGATGGCCGTGTTGGCTTGGACGCACAACAGCGGATGCGTCCTTCTCTTAGCATGAGTGTCCATAGTGCGCACAACACTCGAGTACCATTACGAGTAGCTGCAACATTGTTTTCCTGTCTGAGTATAACCTTGAAGACCATTGAACCAGGTGAGCAAATCTCTCCCAACACCGACAAACTGTCTGAGTATAACCTTGAAGACCATTGAACCAGGTGAGCAAATCTCTCCCAACACCGACAATATATCCCACCACGCTTTACAGGAAGTCGAATCGGGACATGTTTGAAATGCCACTCTCACACCACCATGTGCGTGACTTCCCGTTGACTGGCCCCGGTGAGGCTGCAGTGCTCTTTAAAGACTGTTAAAAGCAGTACAATACCAGGTGTTCCAGAACCATGCCAACTCCCACGAATTCGATGGGTTGCATCCGCGCGATCCACAATCTGAAACGTGATGGCGGCACCAGCAGCGTTGATGCCACCGTGAATGGTGTGCGTATCCAAGACATACTTCTGGAAACCAGCGCGGGCGTATCTCCCATTTTTCTGTGGTACATTCGGCTTCGGCTGTGCCGAGGCGCCATAAATGAAATTGTCATGTGGATGCCAGCAATTATTGAAAGTGGTGAAGATGTTGTGTATCCCATTGAAATGAAATTGTCATGTGGATGCCAGCAATTATTGAAAGTGGTGAAGATGTTGTGTATCCCATTGCTTTATGCAAAAACGGTGTGTTGAGTACATCAATATGACCACTAATTCTTCCGTCAAGGAAATGCGAATATCATGCGAAGAATTTGACCGCCGATAGGCATGTAACGCACGTCCGCGGATTATCAACAGACGGTTCGCTTTTGTAAGCTCGAAACACTAACTATTACTGGGAACTTGGGATGACAGGCGCTCAAGCCGTTGCTGTCGCAGCCAGTACGTCCGATTTTACCCCGCGTTAGCCAACCGAGGGCCTGTAGACCAATGTCTGTGAAATCTTGGCTCAGGCTATACCGCGCCGGGACCTGGCAACGATGATTGCACCGCAATGCCGACAATAAACATATCAAGCTCAAAGGAAATGAGTAAGATACTGGGAGAATTCCAGTCCATTGTATAGATCAGAGGTATTCCGTCGTCTACGTGGTCGGTCGGTATGCTTAAATCCAGCGCATCAACCGCATTTGCTGGCGATGCTTATTGCCGCTTGGTTGTCCGCGAGCACCCCGGTGGTTGCACCCACTTCAACATTCAGCGAGCGGCTTCCGAAGCCACTACGCTCTCGGGTTGCGAGAACGAGCGCTCTGTACTCGTCTTAATCCATGTAAGCCGCTACAGCATTTGGCGCTTGCTCTTGAAGCTATCAGGACATCCAGTCATCAGCACCAGCACGCGTGAAGTCGATCGGCGTGTAGCCATGTCCCCACCCCGTTAGCATGGCAGCATGGACCGATTGTAAGGTTTGATGTAGAACCGCGCTTGAACACAAGCGACAGAACAAGAGTCCGCTGAGGGCAGTATTCCGGCATTGCTTGAGCCTTCTTCTCTCCGAACGGTGTAACGTCCTTTCGCGCCGTGCTTTGAGTCCGTGTGGTAAGTTAAACAATCGTCTCTACTGTTTTAGCTCATCTGCATTTGTGTACTAGGGATACTAGAGCATTGCCCTGGTCCATTCGACGATCGTATGTATCTTCCATTTGGTGGGACCGTTCGATGAAGGCGTGTAGGGCGTAGTAGGTTGATGTACGCCCCATGGTACTTTGCTAAAGGGGTACAGCTTATCGATGGAAGGCCTAAAGGGTCTCATGTACGCCCCATGGTACTTTGCTAAAGGGGTACAGCTTATCGATGGAAGGCCTAAAGGGTCTCAGGACGCCGCATATTTTGGCTCACATTCAAATTTAGGCTATTCTACTGGCTGAAAGCTCGAAAATGGTGTGAAAAACGCCAAGTGTGTGTACAGTTGCCCATCGGCACATTCTTCTATCACTCGACCACACTTTAAAAATGGTGTGAAAAACGCCAAGTGTGTGTACAGTTGCCCATCGGCACATTCTTCTATCACTCGACCACACTTTACAGCTCATTGGTTGCCTTCTAGCCAGCTTTCCAGCGATGATGACTCCGCCTCTGGTCACTGATGAACTGCGGATTGTATCCTCTCGATCGGAACGTCCGTATCTGCTCGGGCTATTGCCCTCGAACCCACCACTGGATAAGCTCACTGCAGCAGGTGAGCGCACTCCGAGTTACTTCAAGGCTCACTCCAGATGCCAGCTACTGGCCAAAGTCAGGCAGTCTCTCCGGTTATCCGAAGACGTTACGGAGATACATCCGCATCCCCGTATAGATCGGCTCGGGTGTTTGCGGGCAGGAAAGCGTCGATGGACTCGCTCACGTAAGCAACGTCGAAGCGGTGAGAACCACGGAAGTCACAAATGCCTGTTTCTCACTAATACCGCACTACACGCCTTCTGAAACTTTACAATGCTCGACAGGGGTTGGAGTGTGGAGACCACAGTACTTCAGCCCACCACCCTCTTGGCTTGGTGTCAAGTTGGAAAGTGAGGTGAAGCCTGTTCGCGGTTGTAGTGGGTGGGCTGTTGGCAACTTGAATTTTGGCGCGGTTACCATTTCCATAAACAGTTGATATTGAAGCACAGCAACACATGACGTCGTTTCGTGGATATTCTAACCGGAACCCCTAAAATTAAGGTTTTAACCACAACTCTATCCAACTGTTTTCCATAGGATCGTACTTACCCGCTAATGTGATATTTGCGGCGAGATTCAAATCTATTAGAAATAGCTGTTGCATTGCGACATAGCCTTATCTGCTTTCTAAAAAAAATTGTCCTGCGTAAAACGTCTATGCATTTTCATAAGGTTTTGTGAAATTGAGTGTCATACGCAAGGGCTGACTTCTTGCGGGTGTTAACTACCGCGCCAACTCCACAATGAACCCAAACCTCCTGACCCACCGCTTCGGCGCCTGAATGGTTTACCGAAGTCTAGATACTGTTTGCAAAACGCTCTTACTAAACCAATTAACTGTTGGGGATCAAATTATCCAGTTCTATTTGAAAACATGAAGCGAGGTTAAAGAAGAATACTTTCTTGTTCACCAAGCAAGAAGCAACAGAAATGGAGAAAAACCAAAGTAGCAAGAAATCTAAAAAGCAAATAAAGTAGTAGCGCACCAACCTCCTTGAGCATCTGTCCGGTCATACAGTGAAGTTCGGTGGAACCATGTAACGTCCGTAATGTAACGCGACGCGTGGTCTGCAATGACTTCAAAGAATGTTGCAAAGTTGGGATGGCCATAGGTAAACTCGTCGTTCAGCTTACAATTATAGCGTTCCAGGGTATTGTTGATGCGCTTGGCCACTGCACCCTGGATACCGCGGATGGACGACACACAAGTGAGGCAGGTACATCTTCAACCGTGTGTTGCGAAAGTACCTCAAACCTCGCCCCAGGATGGACGACACACAAGTGAGGCAGGTACATCTTCAACCGTGTGTTGCGAAAGTACCTCAAACCTCGCCCCACTTGAAGTACTGCGTGTCTCGCGGTTGAACTTGATATCAATAGCGATATGATTGGCTAAATTAGATTTCATAAAAAGCACAAGCCCCCTTTTTCCTTTAACTCGATAGTGAATCGATTAAAAAGGAAATGCAAATCTTTGGCCTTATCCCGCCATTAAACCAGACCCAGTGGCACGAACAAGCCCCTAAAGTCATTAATGAATGTTTTGTTATGTATCTACCTCGATTGTCGAAGTCGTGCAATACAAACAACTGATTCGTAGTAGCCCTACTTCCTGAGGCTAGCAAAGCTCCGCTGCAAACTGGTCGGACTGGTCCAACAATACGGCGTGGCTGAAGTGTTCTTGGATCTAGGCGCAAGAAATTGTCCGCCTTCTTGTCACTTGAGTCATTCTCCCCTTCGCTTATTCATCCGTAGTCTCCGAGACTGGAATTGTTTTTGGTAGCTCTATAGGGAGTCTGGGCGGGGCACGAGCTCTTCCGATGTCAATACAATACTGGAGGTGAGCGTACCGACGAGCCAATTTTTCAATACCAACGCTGCGTTTCCAGCCCCAGAGTGATAAATGGCTTAACTTCTGGAAGTACTTCAAGCGCACGTGGATTATGAAGTTTCCCGCTGCTCTATTGAACGTCGAGCCGTACACAGAAACGCTAATAAGCCGGACCAACAATCCGTCGGAGCGGTTTAACCGCGAGATTAACGCTGCGTTTCCAGCCCATCACCTTCCCAACTTCGAGTGTCACACCTTCCCAACTTCCAGTGTGGCATATCCAGCACCCCAGAACGCATTTCCACTTTACACTCGGCATCTGGAATCCCGTATGCCTTCACTTTGCGTCTGCAGGCCCGCCTGTTTAAAATGGAAAAGGCATCCTACACGGGATGCTTCAGAGAAATGGCCGCGAATTGCGCGGATGAGCCCAGCTTCAAAGTCACAGTACATGAATTCACGGCCCATCGCGTAATCTGTCTCGTCCAGAATCAGACGCATCGCATGAAAATACGTAGCGTAACGTTTGTAAGTGCAGAGGACAAATGGTGCCGGGTAGAATGCCTATGTAGGACGGTCGTAAGTCGAAAAGATGACACACTGCTTAAATTTCGGTGAAAAAGTTCTGAGCGTACCATGGACGAATACATTTGCCTTCTTTTGCTTCAACATACTCAACAGCACCGGATGTTCCCAACCTATCAGTCGTTTGCGTGTCTAGTTGGGTTTGTCGTAATACGAATAATGGAACAGCTGGAAATTGGTTTCCGAAGTTGTGCCATCGTCGCTAAGAACTTGTGACCAGGGCAGAGATTCAATCTGTCCGACCCACCAATTTCTTCCTGCTGCGCGCGGTTTACACGTCGTAAAACGTCTTCTCGACGAAGGCCTGAATACGATATAGTTGTTGCCGGATTGCCGTAGAACTTCGCTCGAACAATGTACCAGATGAGACTCCGCGTAGCAGTCGTGGCGGCAGTCAAGTGATCCACCTCCCGTTTCATTTTCTCTGATACGTCGATGTGCCGGGCTGAACCAGCTTCGGACGGAACCGCGGAGCGACTGCAAGTATGAGGGACAAAGTTGGTAAAAGTCTGAAGCTTCGGACGGAACCGCGGAGCGACTGCAAGTATGAGGGACAAAGTTGGTAAAAGTCTGCGTCCCGACTACGAAATGACACGAACACTTGCAATCGCGACCCCAGTAGTGGCTGCAGCGATAGTAATTTTTTGAGGCTCTGTGTGTTGGACGCAGTGCACTTGTATCCCCCGACCCAAATATTTGTACGCCCGGAGCGCCCCCGGCTGGCGTCTTGATTCGATGTTTCCACGTGGACCGAGCCAAAACGAATCTGATCATCATATGCAACCTCTTCATTCTGCTCGGCGGACTCGCCAAGTTCGAATTAATATTCTTGGTCGAGGTTATCGCCTATATACTGCAGCACTGCAGCGGGGCTGCCGTAGCTTTAGCGTCAGAGGAAGACGTAACAGACTCACAGAGTCTCAGCTTAAGATAGCCCGTTTTAATACCAGAACGTACGAGTCCGTACACCTTACGGATTCCAAGAGTCAACCCTTAACTCTTAACTGTGTGAATCTCAAACTGAATGTATTTCCCTTTAGCGCGGTCAGACCGCCTACGGTGTAAATGTATCCGGTTCACTATCTAGCATAGTGAACCCTAGTCATATGCATAATCAGTGGCTCTGAAGCCAAGTACTGATTCTCCTACTGAAGTAGGTTAGACAGTGTGTACCCACAATCGCCTGTGTGTCCCACACTTCGTAACCCTTCGGGTAACTCTCGTGTAACCCCGTTACACCCTCCCCCACCAAACCGTGGACACGGGTGTTCACGCTTAACGGTCGACCGCCGGGTCTTGTTCCGTCAAGCCTCCTTCTTGAACGAGTCAATCCACATCGTGTGGACTTCTCTGAGAACTTCTCGGTGCAACGCGCCCTCACATGACCTCAAGTCATAAAGCCTTTTGGTCTTTCGACCACAGACAGCCTCTCGCGAGATCCGCCTCGGAG
>JAIKVH010000894.1:0-11556 GCA_024679275.1 Phytophthora niederhauseri
TCCATACAAAATGTATCTGTTGGCTCTGAGGCCACTTGGTCACTATCCAGGGGAGTGACCGATTATGTAGCCATCCCTGGATAGTGACAGGGTCACTATTCCATGTAACCCCGTTACACATTGAATACTTCGCACGGATTATTTGTCGTTGCATATGCTCCAGGCGAATGATAAATTTGACATCTCCAGAAAGAACTCGCCATCCACTGAGGGTAACGTAACTGGCAAAATCGCCCAACCGTGTATCCTTTTGTCACTCCACAAAAACACGATTCCATTCCATTACAAGCTGTTCCCAGCTGAGAGTGTAGTGCATATCTAAAATTCCACGATAGACAACAGCGCGAACCAATTCAGGCAAATGTCGAATGCGCTTTCGGACATTGTACAACACGTGGAAAAAGCACATGAGAAAAATGCTGTTTGAAACTCTGAAATTCTCATGAGACCATTCAGTTGCGCAATTGCACCTCCCACAACAGCATCAACGCGTAGTCGTACACCCATGCGCTCGTAAAAAAATGCCTCCAAAGCTACCGATAGCTTCGTAGTACTCGACTTCCATTCTTTGGCTCACAATGAATAGTGGTGCAAGATGGTATACCTGACGCATATCCGTGAATCCACAGGTAATCACAGGGTATCCGAGATCGCTGAGCTTGAATGTAAACTCGAGATGAAAAATCAAGAAGGATTCCTTCCGCTGCAGCGCTAAAACACTTTCCATTAATTTGACGCTTGGCATCCCCAAAACCAGTGTCCGGTCATCCTCGCTGTTTCCCACAAATGGGAACCCCTGATCGTCTTCGCGATTCCCGAACACGAATGCTGCACCAGGGTCTAAATCGGCCTTAAATGCTTTTGCAATCACCAACTCTCGCGTTTTGGCAATCGAATTCTTCGCATGTTGCAACCATCGGTTGTACCGCGCGCTGCTCTGAACTTGAGCACACGTTGGGAACCGCAGAACAGGAGTCGTAATCTCCAGTGCTCTCAGCATGTTGCTACATATCAGCCGGGGGAGTACGGCATTTTCATCCATGCACTGGATGTAGTTTCGCATCTCTGGCGTCACTTTGGGACGAAGGAGGTCGGCACACGCAATTTTTGCGCGTGCGTGAACTTTTTCATTCTGAAGAATCACCCAGGTCGATGCTGTTTCACAAGTATGCACCTTCCATTGAACTCCACACTTACTTCGACCTACACGTTTTTTACACGTTGGACTATTGCAGTGCAGCCGGCGTTCAATCATGTTGTGGTCTCCCGGGCACGGGTTGCACTCCTACGTCTTCACTGATAATACAGCAGAGCAGCAGAATTTTTCTCACCTATACTTGCCGAAGTCAGGCTCCAGGTGAAGCTCGGCGCGCTTGGACAACTTTTTCTTCGCCGGCATCGTGCTGTTTGGGCAGAAAGAGCGTTAATGCCTGTGGCATAACAAAAATGAATGAAGCGTACGATTCGCGGCAAAAATGTGGACAACATAAAATACGATCAGACTGTGCGGTTTAACTTTTTTACTAAGTCAAATTACTTTGAGCACTGGTTTCAAATAACTTGACCTGATCAGATCGCTGCGTTTGCAAAACTTGACTTGATTAGATTATTTTGAGCACTGGTTGCAAATAATCTGACCAGGTCATGTTATTTTGAGCGCCATGTTTGAAATAACTAGACCTGGTCAGATTATTTTGAGCGCGTTAAGAATAACTTGAGAGACCATACTGTATTACAGTACACTACCGTGCTATCCGGTCAAATTATGTGGTCACTTACTTGATGTTTCTCCCAAGGTACAAGGTACCACTGTAACGAGTTCTGACGCTGCTCGTCAGCGGGTCGCTGCTCGAAGTGCTGTCGCTGCGCTTGCACCAAGGTCCGCCGGGGTGTAAATTACTGCAACAGCCGATGGCCACCGCGAAGTAGCCGGACTTGACGCAGATTTCGCGCAGAACTATTATGGGTTATCACGGTAGGAAAGATTACAGTAAGTTTGACGAGGCCGACCCTTCCGTGCTTCTTTTCGACGGGTTTATTTTGGCGAATCGAATCAAACCCTCCACCCATTTAATCAGCCAATCAACTAGATTATTTGTGCCCAACTCAAACTTCCATGGCACCAGTTATATATTAGCTTAAGAACGGCATCAAAGTATAAAATATATTCCGGAAACGTGCTGAGGAGAATTCCGAAAGATCCTGACTTGACGTGACGCGACTTTAGATGTCTCGGATCGTCGGCGAGTATTCTCACCTTTCAGTTCGTGCTCGGTTGCTGCGGTGGCCCCCACCCTCCGCGGGCTCATACTCGCTGCCGTGGTACTGAGCGCGCTACTGTCAAGAACACGTACTACCAAGCTACCTATCTACCATGCAACCTATCAGTAAGGCGTGATCGGTCGCTGCGGTGGTCCCCACCCTCCGCGGGCACATACTCGCTGTTGTGGCACCAAGCGCGCTGCTACGAAGAACTCATCAAATCTATAATATGCCAAACATTTTTGTGCGTGTAGTTTATCAGTGCCCAGATCGCCCTTCACGCTGTCCACTGGGACTGCAGCAACATATGATACTGGCGCCCGCAGTGAGCGGCGTGGAGGTCACGGGGGACGACGATTACGGCATCGACGAGTTTCAGCGCGCGGGTACAGGCGCTCAAGGCGCGCCAACTGATCATAGAACTACATGTAAAGGAAGTCTGCTCCATTCGGCTCAAGCTCTGAAGGTTGTGTAAACTACTGGGCCCGAGGGCGATCACGAGAGACTCTACTGGGCCAGAACTGAAGATTGAATATGTGACGGGGCACACAGAACTTCTTAACAGAGGAAGCAGGAGTATACAAACTCCGAGTGAACAGCCGTTCACGTGTCCCTGGTCTGAAGGGGACGACTTGACTTGAAAAGCGGTAAATCTAAGACTGAATGTATTTATAGGTTGGTACAGGTTTGGCCTGCATACAAATCCTAAGTTCCCTATAGTTTGTCCCATACAAAACGTATCTGTTGACTCTGAGGCTACTCGGGTCACTATCCAGGGGAGTGACCGTTGTATAGTCATCCCTGAATAGTGACCCTGTCACTATTCCATGTAACCTCGTTGCATCCTTCCCCACTTAGATTCGATCTTATCGACCAATCAAAGCGAGGTTACGCCGGCGACTCACATTTCACTCGGAAAGTCGAAATCCATCGCCAACGGCGCGAGCTCTGGCGCCTCGGCTCTTGGGCCTCACAGAACAACTGGCGCATTGCCGGGCAAGCCGCGGGGCCTCCTCGCCGACCGGAAGCATGCCTCCAAAGCGCAGTGTGCGCAGTGCGAAAGCACTTTCAAAACCGCGGGCCAAAGGGCCGAAGCCCAGGGCGACCAAGGCCAAGGACGAGTCATACCCGCTGAAGGAGACCACGAAGGCGGCCGAGGAGGCGGTGCGCTCTCGTAGCAGCACACCGGAGGGCGGGCGCCGGTCTCGGAGTCGGAGCAAGACTCCCAAGGCCTCGCCAAGTGGTGAGGGGAGCTCTCGGCCACAGTCGGAGCGGGCCAAGCCGGCCTTCGACTGGTCGGCCAACATCGAGAACTGCACGCTGGTTGCGCATTACTGAAGAAGGACGCCGATTGGAATTGGTCTGCGGGTTGTCAGCAAGCCTTCGATGCAGTCGTGCGGGGCTTGACTGAGGCGCCGATCTTGGCGGTGGCCGACTAAGATCGCCCGTTCCAAGTTGTCTGCGACGCATCCGACTTCGCAATCGGATGTGCGTTGATGCAGCATGATCGCGAGGGTCGTGATCGTGTCGTCTACTACCAGTCACGTCGGCTGAAGCCAGCTGAGCGCAACTATCCGGTGTATGACAAGGGGCTCCTTGCCATGAAGTATGCACTCGCGGATTTCCGAGTGTATTTACTCGGAAGCAAGCCGCTCGTGGTCTATACGGACCACGCGTCCTTGCGTACGACCAGTAAGCCGCCGCGCATCTCGCAACGTATGGCGAGATGGCTTTCGTTCTTTGCGGAATACAACTTCCGGGTTGAAAACGAACCCAGACGACTCATGTGGTGGCCGACGCGTTATCGCGTCGACCTGACTACGCTGCAGGCGATGTCGACGTCTATACCATTGACACCATGCGATCGAGCACTCCCACGTCGTCGCTACTAGACGACGTGAAGACCGCGTACGCGCACAACGCGGACGCGAAGCTCTTGCTGGCCTATGGCTCAATGCCTTTTGGTAAAACTCGTCAGAAGCTGCCGAAGCATCTTCATGCTCGTGCACGCCGCTACCGGTGCACGATGGATTGCTACTCTACAATGCCGTCGACGACAACGCGGATCGATCCCAATGACCATGACCTGCGACTCAGGATCATGTATGAGTATCACGATGCACCAACAGCGGGGCATCCAGGCCGTGAGAAGACATACCTCCTTCTCACGCGAGACTTCTACTGGGCCCACCAGTATAACTGGGTGCGCAAGTACGTCCGTGCTTGCGAGGTTTGCCAACGTGTGAAGCCTGCGCCGTTTGCGTAGACTCCCTTGCAGTCACTGCCAACTCCATCGGAGTGTTGGCAGTCCATGTCTTTGGACTTTGTGTTCGGTCTTCCCCCGGACAGCCAGGGGAACACGGGCGTTGTGGTCTTTGTTGACCGCTTCAGCAAGATGGTTCATCTTGCTGCAGTACCCGCTGAAGTGACTGCGAAGCAGACGGCACGTCTGTTCGTAGACATGGTGTTCAAACACCATGGCCTGGCGATCGACATTGTGTCGGATCGAGATCCGCGCTTTACTGCACACCTTTGGCAAGAAGTGTTCACACTTCTTGGGAACCAGCTTTCGATGTCGACCGCGGACCATCCGCAGACGGACGGGCAGACCGAGCGCGTGAACCGCGTGCTCGTGGACGTGCTTAAGACGCTACGCTGACTCGTTCCAACACTGGAGCGAGTGCCTGCCGATGACGGAGTTCGCCATCAACAACTCGGTGCATGCCTCGACCGGGCATACACCGTTCTACGTGAATGCCATCCGGCACCCACGCCTCCCGAGTCTACTCGGGATGGTGGCCCCTTCCTTAAGTGGGGGAGGATCTACGACTGCAGCACAGCAGCCGCAGAATGCCGCTGACACTTGCGCAATGTCAGCCGCGACTACGCACAAGAGGAACAAGAAGCACGCGTCTGTGCAGGGCACAGACGTCGACAAGAGCAACAAAAAGCCAAACGGATCTGTGCAGGGCACAGACACCGCGAAGACGAACGCAGAGGCCGGGCCTACTGCTGGAAACGAGCTGAACAAGTTTAGTTCGGACGCAATCAACTTGGTGCAGCGCAGACAAGCCGTCATTCGGTTTTTCGAAGACGCTATTGCAGCTTCTGTCGACCGACATCAGCTGAATGCCAGTTTGAACGGGCGTGGCCCCGTGTTGCCTCTGGATCTGGCGTTCTTGAACACTCGGAACGAGTGGAAGAGCAATGAGGTGGCGGAATACCGTCGGAGACTCTACCTATCACTGCGTGATACGGGACGGCTCGTGGAGCGTCAACTGCTCAAGGCGCAGGACCGCCACGCTCGACGTCGCGATGATCAAGTCGCTGTCGAGTTCAAAGAAGGCGACGGAGTTTGGGTGTATGAGTATTTCAGGGCACGGCGAGGTGAAAAGAAGACAAAGAAATTGGCGTTCGCCTGGCACGGTCCGTACCGCGTTGTGGGGATGCTCGGTGAAAATACCTACAAGATCGCCATCCCGAACCACCCTGACCGTGCCGTGTCCGTGAACGTGAATCGTCTCAAGAAGTTCGCGGGGCGCTGGAGTCGTCCCTTCCCGAACGAGGTACCTGCTGGAATCGAACGGCAGCCCGGCGCTGACGCTGCCGGACCCCTTTCCGAAGGCGACCTGCCTTCTACTAGCTTCGTGGAACGCATCTCGCTCGGCAGTGAGGAGACTGCGTTCACTGGTGTGACTACTCCGATCGTTGACATCCTGGACAAGCGTGTGAAGGATCGCCAAGAACAATACCTGGCTCTCACTGCGCCCTACGAAACGCGTTGGCGTTCTACTACTGCTCTACTACCCGACTACGCGCCGTTGATCAAGGCGTATGAAGATGAACAACGTAAGGCCAAGGGATGGCCGGAACTACGACGGAGCGTTCGGCTGGCTGATGCCAACGCTACTGTCGATGAGGATGAACTGCTCTTCTAATAAGAGCCTGGTGATGGCTGTGGGCACGGTGCCTGCTGACTGGTGACGGTTGTGAGCAAGGTGCTCGCGACCTAGTGATGACTGTGGACACGGTATTTGCAGTGGCAATGGGACTCGAGACTGTGATTTGCTCGAGTGCCCTCTTCTTCTACTTTCTTTTACTTTACTTTTGGATTTTACTTTGAACTTTGGATTCTGGAATGGTACGACAAGTGATCGTACCCTGTGTGTTGGGAGAACGCGGAACGCACTTCTATTAGTCGAGGAAAAGATGGAAATGGACGAACGTGGTGATGAGAGATGTATTACTTCAAAGCCGAACGATCTTCGACGAACTACGGACTACTGCAACTATTACTACTGGCAATCTCTCTCACTCGTCTCTCTCTCTTCGGGGCCGGCCTACTCGTAGATCTCGTCGGTGTCGCCCTCCTCCTCTTCGTCGTCCGACTCGTTCTCTTCCTCCTCTTCTTCTTCGTCGTCCGAGACTTCCCCTTCCTCTTCCTCGCGGGCGTCTCCCTCTTTGTCTCCTCGGCTGATGTACTCCAGCTCGTCGTCTCCCTTCGTGTCCGACTTGGCCTCCGCCTCGGCAGCCATCCTGGCGACCTCCACGTCCGGGTCCTCGCGGAATTTCGGGTCGCTGTCGTCCACGATGGTCGCCGTCCCAAGGGCAGTAGGTTTGCCGTCCGCTCCGAACAGCGGGCTGAAGCCCTCGTGCTTGGCCTCCTTCGGATTGTACTTCGGCACCTTCATCGGCGCGAACTTGCCGTTCGCAATCTGCCTCTCGAACTTCACGCGCAGGTCGGAGATCCGCTCGTCGGCTATGAGGCCTCGCCAGACGCCCTCGGTGGGCGTCGGCGCCCAATGATCCGGCACGTACTTGGGGTCGTGATGTCGATCACCACGGGGGCCAGGGCCTTGTCGCTCAGACGCTGGGAACGCTTGGCCGTCGGCACTAGCGCTTCTGTCTGCACCAACATCTCCGTCAGCGAACCGAATCGCGGCGAGTCGATCTTGAACGGCTTGATCGCGTCTCGAATGCGCTGGTGGTACGCCGGCTTGTTCTTCTTGAACAGATGCTTGGGACCCAGCACTGGGGGGCACGGGGCTTCTCGCCCGTCGGAGGTGGCTTGCTCGAAGGTCCGCCCCACCACATCAGCTCGCTGTTTCCGGACGCTTCCAGCCGCCGCAGGAAGCAGTAGTAGCCCCACGTTTCGATGCACAGACTGATGAACCGAAGGCGCTCGCGAACCGCGTTCATCTTCTTCTTGCGCCTCAGCTCGAGTGCGTTCTTGTCGATGAGCGGCACGTGCAGCGCCCAGTCGAAGAACACCTTCCGGAACCACTGCCAGAAGCGCCAATGCGCGAGGTAGACGTCAGGATACGCCTCCGGATCGTAGAAAAGGTGACGGTCCTCCCACGGGAACGCGCACTGGTAGGGCTCGAGCCCGATGGCCCGAGCGTGACGGTAGAGACCCTTGATGTCGTTGACGACGTCCCTGGGCGTGTCCGCGCGCAACTCGAAGTCGAGATGGTGGAGTTCCTCGATGGACGAGCGCGACTTCTTCTTGCTTTTGCCACTCGCGGCGACGAGCCCGGTGGCGGTGCGCTTCTTGACCTTGCTGCTAAAGATGGGGCGTGGTGCCGCCTCCGTGGTCGTCGTCTGCGTCGACGGGTCCGGCAAAATCGAGACGGTGCCGGTCAGAGCTTGCGCTGCGTCATCCGCGCCGTTGAGCACTCCTTCGGCGATGTTGTCGAGGATCTCGAGGCCGCTTGAGCCTTTGTTGATGGCGAGGATGTCTCGCATCGTCGCCCAGAACATCTCTTGAGCGAGACGCTCCCGCGTAGCCGAGCCTCCTGGAGCGCTGGGCGGGTCCTGCTGGTCCAGGGACGCCTTGAACTTGCGGGCCATGTCTTCGTGAGAGTCGCTCAGGGCGACGAGGGCTCCGTGCGAGGCTTGGGGCTGGTTGGACTTGGTCTGCGCGCTCCGAAGGAAATCTGCGAATGACGGATTGCCGAGAAAGGCAACACGAGGTTGAAGGCTAATTGCCTGACTGGACTTGACGAACTACTGAATGATGGATTCGCCCTGCCGAATTGACCCTGGGACGGGTGCAGAGCGCTCCGTGGCAAACTCCGTTCCAACGGAAACGATGATTGAGAAAGTACATCTTATTCTCACTTCGGACAAGCATGGGCGACTTGCTCGTTGCCCTCTTTCGCTGGCAGGAGCACTACGTGCCCTCCGAACTTCTTCCTGCCTACGGCTGTGCTGGTGCCTACTGCGTGCTAGCCTGGGTCGTGTCTACTCCGCTGCGGAACGTCGGATGGGCGTTTGCTGAGCAGGCATGGCGCGTGGCGTGCCTGAATGGTTCCCTGTGGAACTCCTGTCTCTGCCAGTACAACGCTGTGCTGTTGAACAGCGAGGTACGGTAGCTGCGCGGAGCCGCGTACGTGTATGCTGTCTGGGGAGCCGTGTTTGCTGTGCCGGTACGCGTGCTGGAGGAACAGGAGGAGAAGTATGGCGATTACGGTCGCATGCTCCACAAGTGGTGGGTCGCTGCTTACTCTACTTTCTACACCTACCTGCCCGACCTCGGCCTGAGTACGGCGTCTTCGGTGACTAACTACGCTTAGGCAATGCGTGAGGCCGCTGCTCAGAGTCGGCGGCGTGCCTTCGAAGGCTTCAGGATCGCGTTTCTCGTGGTGAAGTTTGGGGTCTCGTTGCTGTTCTTCGGCCCGATGGCCGCTTACGATTTGCTAGAGTTCGTGCTGCTGGGCGAGATCGGCGTGGCGATCGTGTTGGTACTGCTAAACGCTGCGGATTACGTGATGGGCTGGACGCTCTACGGACCCCCCCCCCCCCCCCCCCGTGATCGTGACGGTGGGTGCCGTGACCCACATTTGGAGGAGTGCTGAGAGCAAGGACGAGATGGATGAGCTCTCGCCCGTGACTATGATCGTGCGTGGACTGAAGGATCTGCGTGCGCTTGCTGCTGACCGCGAGCGCGCCGAAAAGGAGAGTTTACGTCGCCTGCATGGCGACGAGGTTGGAGTTACAACTACCCCGTTCCAGGACATCGGAGGCGACGTCAATGTGGTGATCGAAGACGGCATGCAAGCCCGCGCGCCTGCTGCCATCTCTGCGGAGCTGCGTGCTGCGGAGGAACGTTCGTCCTTATTGCGTCAAGAACTCGCTCGACACCCGGACGTCCGACGAGGACGTCGAACGCGCAGTCGGGGAGGATGTCCCGTGACCGGGTATACTGGGCCCGTGCCAGGGGTCCGTGCGCCGAGCTCGTGTGAAGGTCTCAGTGGAGACATGGCTACATCCTACACTGGGTACCCGACTTAGGGTACCAAGCTGCTGCTGGCTTCGTAAAGGCACAGTTCTCGCCCAAGTGGGACTGACTGAGGTCCAAGGGGATCTCCGTTCCCTCCAAGGACGGGTGTCGTGCTAGAGAAACTATGGTATGGAACGTGATCGCGGACAGGTTGTCACCCGAGGATGGAGGACATGCAGAGCGACCTCCAAGGCACAAAAGGAGAGGTGTCACCCGTAGGAACGTGGGCGGCCGTGCCGACCCTCGATATGTAGAATCAGTCGTGAATCTTCCCTGACTTAAAGACACAACAACAACAAGAAAGCTTTTGTATAGTTTACTTAAGTTTACATGTTAGCCCTCTCCAAAGCTCGTCTGCTCTATCACCCTCGACCCCTTGCGAGCGTCCTTCTCTCCGAACAGTCTCAGCGTGCACACCTCTGACGGAGGAGGTACACGACATGACGCTTTACTGGCCAATTCAGCAGGACAAACTAATCGGTTTTCACAATATAACGTACTCGCCCTATTAAAGTCCGGACTTTATTTTATAGTGCAGGCTTGACATTCTCAGATATTTTATCACGAGCAAAATTTTAATCTTGGAGTTTGTATGGATGAACCGGTAGGTACCGGTATTTCTTTTGACGGGCTTCTATTCGGGGGGCTTATATTCGGGTGAGTACGTTAGAATGCCGCCGCAAGCCAGCGTTCAGGTCACCTTGTCGATCGATCGCTACAACTACAGTTAACATGCAACATGCACTCGTGAGGGGCGATATATCGCCGTAGCTGAGTGTGGAGAGCGTCACGAAGACGAAGTACGTGGAACCGTGATCTGTGCAGCACCTCTCCTCTAGAGCCCGCTGCTACGAAAACTATGTAGGGACACTAACACGCCCGACTGGTAGTCGAATCCTCCGTCACCGCCAGCATTGTGCGCGCAGAACGCAGAAGCGGAGGAGATCAACAGCACATTAGTGGTAGTCAATTGCGCAGCAACAAGATGATTTTTTTATTTTTCTTGGCTTGAGCAAAATGTGCAGTAGCCAACCACAGCGAGGCCAATCGACCACCCCCAAATTAATGTTTCAGCAACAACAAGCATTTTTTTTACTGTCAAGCCTTTGCCTGAGAGGATAGCGAGCATCAAGCGATGTTGTCTTCATCAAAACTAGGAGCTCTACGAGTGCATAATCACGCCCATACGAACTGGGTATATTCTACTGCTACTGCGCCAACCCACAAAGGCTGCGTCGGTGTTGCTTGTCCCGCTGCTCCACGAATTTCTCGAGCTCACCAAACTTATACTGCTGCACAATCCCGCCTCCGGTTGGAGCTGCGTGTGGATCCTGAGCTGCAGCTATGCATGCTCTCACCGCTCTCCTTCATCCGCGCGAAACCTGGGCACGTCATCTTAACCATTTAACGTCAACACGGCCAGCAACTCAGCTACATGTAAGACCTGCTCACGCATCCACACGAGCCACTTACTTGAAACCCGCCAGCACAGCGTGTTGCCTTATGAACACACGTCATTGGTCTTGGGCAGCGCTGACGCGCCACGGAGGCAATGGTGACTGGTGCCTGTAATCTACCTACACCTGCAAATGCAAAATTAGATGCCGATGAGCTCCACAGTCAGCAACTCGCACACAAACCTGAGTCCAATCCCCACTGTGCCACACATGACCCCGTGCACGCCGCTCCCCAGCAGCTTGCTGGTCAGGTTTGATAACACGAGGCACGAGTCCATCTGCATGCACTTGCCGTGGCTGTTGAGCTCGCACGAGAAGCTCTGGCCGAGCAAGAGGCGCGCGCGTGGTCGTGGCAAGGCGTATGGGTAGACTGGTGTAGACGCCTGGCTGCGCTGAGCGGCCGCCGGGCATGTCGCCTGGCTGCCGATAAGAGAGAAAGGGAGAGGGGCTGAGGTGCGGAGCACCGAAACCCTCTCATATGAGATAAAACTGAATTTCTAGCAAGTTCTAGGGGAGTTCTGATCTTGAACTCTATCATATAACAGACGGCAGTGG
>JAIKVH010000895.1:0-11551 GCA_024679275.1 Phytophthora niederhauseri
ATGACCATCTCGTTGACTGTCATTATCCTCGAGTGTACGGGCAACATCGAGTTCGGTCTGCCGCTCATTCTCACATCGTTCTTCGCTCGCTGGGTGGGCAACTACTTCAACGAAGGCATCTACGATATCCACATCCACCTGCGCCACGTGCCGTTCCTGGACTGGGATCCGCCACTACGCGGCGCCTTCCTGCGCGTGAAGCACATCATGACTCCGAACCCGAAGACGCTGCGCACTGTGGAGCGCGCTGGAGTGATTTTCGACCTGCTCGTGAGCACGAAGCACAACGCGTTCCCCGTCATCGTGGAGGACCCAACCTTTGGCAGCCGCTTCTTTGCCGGCGTCATACTGCGCAAGCAGCTCAACGTGTTGCTGAGCCACAACGACTTCAGCGTCGACAAGACGTCGACAAGCCCAAGCCGTTCCACCGCCAGCCTCATCCCGCCTCCTACCAACCCGACGTGACACCGACAGGAAATCTGCGCCACCGCCGTCCTAGAGACTTAGAAGCGAACGACACGCCGCGCGTGGATGACAAGCTGCTGGAGTCGCCCCTCGCCAGCAACTACTGCCTGTCGTACCACGATATGGAGGCGCATTATCCGCGATACCCGATCCCGACTCCGATGCATCAGGACTTCCTCGCTGCAGCTCATGCGGGTCGCGTCGCTGGCGACGAGCTGTACACGCTTTCCGAGGAGGACCGCGGCCTGTGGGTCGACCTCACGCCGTACATGAACCAGACGCCGTACTTGATCCAGGAGGAGGCTCCTTTCGTGCGCGCCTACCGCCTCTTCCGAAGTGCCGGTCTCCGCCATCTCGTCGTCGTGAACCGCCACAACAACGTGCGCGGCATCATCACGCGGCGCGAGCTGGAAGAGGAGCACTGCACGCGCTGCTTCCGGCTGGCCAAGAATATCGACACGGACGACGTGTATCCGCTATCGGGCGCCCCTCCTGTCGGCTTCTTCCGCAAGCTGCGCCGCAAAGTGTCTCGCACCGAGCAAGTCAAGCGCGCACTGAGCAACTCGGTCTCAATGGCCCGCGACGACGACTTGGATGGCAATGAAGGAGGCACCGCCCTGAACGAGCTGCTCCCACGGTAAGCAGTGCAGACGCAGCAGAATAAGCAGGAGCTCGTTGAATAGACTATTCACCACTAACTTATTGCCTTGCAGCCTCCATCGATCGATCTCCACACGTGCACACGTTTTATACGCACAACGCCGTTAGCTCGAGATATTATCGATACTATAGCAGCGACCATGGTCCGGAAGAGGAAGGCGATGGCGACGAGCGCCTCCACAAGTCCACCGGCAGGCTCCGGGGCCTCCGACCAACTCCACCATGGAGTCAGGACGCCGGCCATCCCGCCGACGTCCACCCAAGTATCGTTCAAGGAGATGCAGCGGCTGCACGCCATGCGGATGGAGCTCTTCGGCTTCGGGGGCTGGCTGGCCTCCGCGCTCTTCTACGGTGCGTGAGCTTGAAGCAGAGTGTATCCATGCAAGGCTGATGGTGTGCTGAGTGCTGTCCCTGCAGTGTTGTTTCTGGTGTGGGCGTACGTGCCCGAGGCGACGCTGGAAGCCTACGGGTTCACCTACTTCCCGTCCAAACACTGGGCGGTGGCGGTGCCGTCCATGATCGTCGTGACCTACCTCTTCTCGCTCGTGCTCTACAAGGCAGTGAACCTGCTGTCCACGCCTGACCTCGGGTCATACGCGACCATCCTCGACACGCACACGGTGCCGCTGCCCGAGGGCACCACGTGCTTTGAAGACGACACGGAGGCGACGCCCGGGATCGGGGACATCTCCATCTTTGAAGTCAACCGGCACTTGTTCTCGTCGACGAAAGAAGACAAGCAGCTCAAAGAGGAATAGACGGGCCGCTGCCCGAGGGCACCACGTGCTTTGAAGACGACACGGAGGCGACGCCCGGGATCGGGGATATCTCCATCTTTGAAGTCAACCGGCACTTGTTCTCGTCAACGAAAGAGGACGTGCAGTTCAAAGAGGAATAGACGCAACACTAGCAAGACGATATAGAAGTTGATCCTACGTGCTCGTGACGATTCCGTTCCCTTTAGTTGATACGACAACACCGAGCCGTCTACTCGCCATCTACTGTTTGCCTGGGGCGCGATGCATCTACAAGCCCATGGCGTACTTCATGATCTGGTTCTTGAGCGGCTCCACGGCGTTGAGCGAGCCCATGCCAACGTTGCGTGCCACAGACACGGCGTCGGGCGTGGGGCCGAACATCCGCTTGAAGCCGTCCATGGCCAACTGCATGGTGATGTTGGCCTTCATACGCTCGTCCTCGTACTGCTGCAGGAAGTACTCGTTCGAGAGGTTCTCGCCGCTCTTGACGCCCTCGACGAGCAGGTCGCTCAGCGCCTGCACGTCGCCCAGGCCAAGGTTCAGGCCCTGGCCAGCCAGCGGGTGGATCGTGTGCGCGGAGTCGCCCACCAGAGCGAGACCCGGCTTGATGTACTTAGTAGCGTGCTTCAGCTTGAGCGGGAAGGCGAAGCGGTGGCCGACCGTGGCCACGGCCTTGGGCGGGGCGACGAACGGGTCCGAGAGGGCAGCGGCCGACATGATGGTGCTGGCGGCGTGGTGCACGCCCTTGACCAGGTCCGAGAGCACCGGGAGGCCCGGGAACTCGGGCGGCACGGGCGTCGTCGACGGGGCGGAGTAGGCGTCATTGAGACGCGCCACGAACTCCTCGGGGCTGAGCGCCGTGAGCTCCTTGGCCATGTCGGCCGAGCACGACCAGACCACCGACGAGTAGCCGTCGCGCATGGGCAGCAGCGCCACGGGGCCCGTGGGGTAGAAGCGCTGCCAGGCCGTCTCGTTCACGCGGTCGGTCTTGACGGTGGCCACGACGGCCTGCTGGTCGTAGTCCCAGCCCCACGTGCCGAGCGCCGAGAGCGTGCGGATGATGGAGTTGCCGCCGTCGGCGGCCACCACGAGGTCGGCCTTCATACGCTGGCCGTCCTCCAGGCCGATCTCCGAGATGCCCGAGACGGACGTGGGGCGCTGGAAGTGCTTGACCTTGGAGGGGCAGTAGAGCTTGAGCGGCGCGCTGTCGTCCTCGTTGGCGGCCAGCGCGTTCATGCGGTCGTGCAGCGCGCGCACCAGCACGCGGTGCTCCAGCACGTGGCCGAGCACGTCCTTGCCGGCCTTCTTGGCGTCGAAGCGGATGAAGCCGTCGCCCATGGCGTCCCACGCCTGCATGTCCTTGAACACGGCGCGGTGGCCGTCGGCCACGAGGTCCCAGGCGCCGCAGCTCTCCAGCAGCTTCTGGCTGGCGGGCGTGACGGTGAACACGCGCAGGTCCACCGAGTCCTCCTCCACGGACGGCGCGACGGGGGGCTCCGACGGCTCAATGACCGCCACGCTCTTGCCCTTGAACACCGGGTGGCTCTTGAGCTGGCAGGCCAGCGCGGAGCCCACGAGGCCGCCGCCCACGACCACCACGTCGTAGTGCGGCACCTGCGGGTCGAACGGAGCCGCCGCGGTGGACAGCGAACGCGCCGCCAGGGCGCGCGAGCAGCGCAGCGAGCGCGTCGACAGACGCGCGACGGAGGAGAGCACCATGATGCAGAGCTGGGGAAGGGAGCTGCTGCTGCTAATTCGACTGCGTAGCTTTTGCACCGAAGTCTGTGGTCAAGAAGTTGAGACCAACCGCGGACTGTACAGCTTCGGCTAAGTTCGATAAAAAAGTCTGTGGTCAAGAAGTTGAGACCAACCGCGGACTGTACAGCTTCGGCTAAGTTCGATAAAACACTGTCAAAATTCAGAGGTCAAAATTCAGAGTGATGGTCGTGATCGGTGCAACACAATCTGTGTACTTAGGAACCGGCTGTTTTGTTGAGTCCCTAGCCCGAGCAGGAGTGCTTGTTGTTCTGTGTAC
The DNA here is from genome assembly GCA_024679275.1 of Phytophthora niederhauseri. Classification (NCBI taxonomy): domain Eukaryota; phylum Oomycota; class Peronosporomycetes; order Peronosporales; family Peronosporaceae; genus Phytophthora; species Phytophthora niederhauseri. The sequence continues at coordinate 3,919 of JAIKVH010000895.1, forward strand.
AAAATAATAACACAGACGATAATGACGGACACGATCGCGTTTCCTGCAAGCACTTCCAGCTCATTGCGTGACCTGCATGAGCGGCTTGAAGGCCTTTTCACTTAGAGACTGCATTGGAGAGTTCAAAAGTTGATAGATTTGAGGACCTACCGGAATATGGATATGGTGTTCGTATCTAGTGCTCACTTCAACATCAATCCTGACTGCGAAGGCAGGATGCACGCAACTACGAAGCCGAGCGCGGGGTGACAATGGGCTTTTCATTAGTTCACTGGGACCTTCTAACGCAACTACGAAGCCGAGCGCGGGGTGACAATGGGCTTTTCATTAGTTCACTGGGACCTTCTTATCTTCATCAAAGCAATAATAATACGAGAAGCGCTATCCTATCGAAACTATCCGCTATCAACAGTCAAAAGGGGGCAAAATATAAGGGAGAAGCAGTCGACGCAGCTCGCGCCTTCTCCCCTGCTTACTAAATACCGATGGGATGCTTGGCCACTTCACTCGATCAGGGGCGGCTCGGAAGGCGCAGCGCGAAGTCAGCTGCACATATACTACATCCGTCGCAGTATGCGCACGGGTGTGAGGGGGTCGGACAAATCTACACGGCGACGACGGGGGCGGCTTCCACAGGAGTGGCGGACTCTGTCGAACTGCTAGCACTAGTCACGGACAAATCTACACGGCGACGACGGGGGCGGCTTCCACAGGAGTGGCGGGCTCTGTCGAACTGCTAGCACTAGTCGCGGAGCTGGTGGCAGCCGCAGCGCAGCTAGTGGCTGTTGCAGCGGCCAGCATGCAGTCCGACGACCCGGACACGTCCGAAGGTGACGTCCCCATCTCTAGCAGGTCGCAGCTCAGCGGCGAGTCGAACGAGTCCACGGCGTACGGCAGCTCGTTGTTCTCGTCCGAGCTCTCGTCGTCGCCCAGGATGCAGTCGGACGCGTAGTCGATGCTGAGGTCGTCGTATGTGCGGGTGTTGATGGCGTCGTACGCGTCCATGTCCTCCATAGCGAAGCGCATCTCGGAGTCTACAATCATGTTGCGGCTGCTGCCCCCGAAGAAGAAGTCCTCGTCACCGCTATCATCTACGTGCATGATGTCGTCGCCGTCCTCCTGCTGCATCATCATCTCCATGTCACCGTCTTCCATAGTCGCCGTCCTCCTGTTGCATCATCATCTCCATGTCGCCGTCTTCCATGAGCGGCACCTCGCCCAGTCCGTACTGGTACATGAGATCGTACTCGTTGGACTCCCACCGTTCTCGGTTAATACGGAGCGTCTCACGCTCGACGTGGCTGATAATTGAGATGGAGTGGCCGGCGTTCTCGAGGATGTCTAGTCTCTCCTCGGGCTCCAGATAGCCCAGCTCCATGTACTCCTGGCGGTCTACGCGCTGCATCAGACGCTCGCTCTCGTACGTGTCCAGCGGGCGCTTGGTGCGGCGACGCACGTCTACAGACATGCCGAGCTGCGGTAGCAAAGAGGGACAAGGACAAACATTAGATCTTTGCTGGAGCATCCCCCTCATTTACCACAGTGGGGACTTACCGGCACGCCCTCCGAGGATACCGTGGCGGTCCACATGGTGGGCTCAAACTCGACGACGTCGGCCACGTCGAACCGCACGCGCTTCTTGGTCGGCTGCTGGGCGTCTGCCGCTGCGGCCTCGGTCTCAGCTGCGGCGTCGTCGGTCCGGGGCTTGGCGGTCTCTGCCACGGCGGAGCCGTTCTTGTTGTTGTTGTTGTCCTCGTCGCACGGGGCCTCGCCCTGCGGCTCCTCCTCGACGAGCTTCTGCTTGAGGACGGTGGCCGGCTCCAGGGCGGGCGCGGGCGGCGCGGAGGCTTCAGCGAGCGGCGCCATGGCGGCGGTGTGGTATTGTGCTGTGGCCAGTTCCAGCGGCGTCCGTCTTTGCGCAGAGGTCCTTGGGACTTCCAGCGCAAAATGTATTGTGCGAAAGAAAGCCATTCTCTCTGCCTCTTCTCTGCGCTCCCACTCTGCAACGAACTAGATCGCATACCCTGTGCAATCGAATTGGCACATGCGATAGAAACCAGATACTTTTTTCACCTTTAACCTCAAATTCCCTCCGATATGCGACCCTTTTCTCCCATATTCGTGTTAAATCAGCCACACTGTAGTCATGTCACAAATCGACCAATGAGAAACCGCTGAGAAGGCCAGCTTTTCAGCCAATGCGCGTTAATTATAGCCTTTGGGAGCCCGCACTGGGCATGTCTCCGGCCGCAGCCATCTTGCCGCTGCACCGCCTTCCAAGGTATCCGCTGCGCGGCACTCGGCTCAGCTAACCAAGGAGCAATGCTGTTGAATGAGGTCCATGCCATTGCTGCTGCTAAGCGAAGCTCAATTCGCCGTGTCTGTTGCTCGCTGCCCGTTGAGCCGAGGCCAGTTCGGGGTCCAGCGCCCAGCGCCACCCCAAGCGCTCCACGCCGCCACGATTTCAGCGCGGACGATCGCCAGGCTGCCATAGCATGCGGCCCACACACATAGAGCGCGGTGGTTTCGCCGACTTGGTGGCGATGTCTTAGCTGAAGGAGTCAGGCGGCAAAAAGCTCAGTTTACTGAAAAGCAAGTGGCCGGTTACGCCTATTTTCGCCGGGAGCAGCAGGAGTCAGAGCGAGTAGCCAGCGCCGCTTCAACTTGTCCGCTGTGGCGCCTCGCCGTCGACTTCCAGCACGAAGATCGCGTCCGACAGCACGTAGTACGGCTGCTGCATGTCCCCACGGCACAAGTAGGGCACGCGACTGAAGTGGCGCAGTTTGAAGCCCGCCGGCAGCAGCACGTTGCGCAGCAGCAGGCTGGCCGCGACCTCAAAGGACGCGCCGTCCGCGCAGAGCCCACCGCGCATCGGCAGCTTCTCGGTTGGCGCGACGCGCTGTGTGCCCACCTCCACGAACGCGGAGAACGGCAGCACCACCGCCAGCAAAAAGAGACCGTTCTCCGGGTGCAGCAACTCGCGGATCTCTCTTAGCATCGTCAGCGGCTTGTCGGCGCGGTCGAGCACGTTGAGCATGCTGCAGTCCACGAGCAGCGATCCATCAGATTAGTCGTGACGAACAAACCACATCGCAACGTTGCGCGTCAAGAAAAGGGTCGCGTCCAAGATCCCAACGCGGCGACGCACCTGATAATGTTGTAGGGCTTCCGCGACTGCACGAATTCGTGCTGCAGGTCGCACGTTTGTACGCTGTTGTAGCCCCGCGCGTTGAGGTGAGCCACCATGGGAGCCGACGCCTCGGTTGTGGTCACTTGGTCCACGAGCGAGGCCAGCGACGCCGTCACGTTTCCGTCTCCGGCTCCGATGTCAAGCAGCGACCCGCCACCTCCTGCCACGGGCACCTCGCGCTGCAGAAGCTGCTGCACTTGGGCGCGCGAAAGCACGAACATCTGACCACCTACAATGTGCCGCGCAACGAATTAAAGGAGACATGACCGTGAGCCGGGAGTCGTCCAGTGCGGTGCTGCAATGGGATGCAGCGTTGGTGTCGATCGGTGGTCTCACTTACGCCCTAGAATTCCGTTCGCGTCGGTGAGCGAGTAAAAGAGCCCGAGGATGGTGGAGCCCAGCGACTCCCACAAGCTTCCCCCAGTGCAGGTCTACAGGCAGTAGCAGTGGATCACACCACCGCGATGTACAGCACTGAGTGGTAGTGCATAACAATCGAGAATAGATACAGCGCTGACACGTACATCCAGGAATGCTTCAGTCTCTTGGTCGCAGTCCAGCTGCACAAACGCCGACCGAAGAGCGGGGTCTCTGCGGGACGATCGCAATATCTGTGAGCCACCGCAGGTGATAGGCAAGGTGAAACCACCACTAGAAGCGCGAGAGCATCTCACAGCAGCGTCGTGTCCACTCCGTAGTCCAGCCTTGGCCCGAAGTGCGGCGCGCGAGCGCGCTTCGTCGCCTCCCTCACCCACGTCTTCATCTTCGATTTCGGGAAAATGATAGAATCTGACGGTATACAAAACGCTAAATATAAAAGTGTAGCCATCTCGACGGCGACCAAAGGCTGTCCTCATGGACATAAGACTGTTCTCAACATCTGAAGGAACGGTTGATTCGTTGATACTAGCAAAATTTCATTCCAAGTTACAGGTCGAGGTCGATTTCGCACGGGTCTGCGGGTGCCGCCGACTCGGCTTCTATTGCTACTGCCGCCGAGCTGACATTAGTGCTATCGCTGGGGGTGGCGGCGTCGGTCTCCATTGGTTTCACATCGTCATCGTTCTCTTCGTCGTCGTCGTCTTCGTCCAGGTCAATTTCGTTGGGGTCCTCGACCGCCGCCGCAGTCGTGCCACCGCTGACGAACGGCGCAGTCACGACGTGCGGGAGCTTGAGCAGCTCCAGCAGAAGATCTGTTTGAGGATTACCGGTCACGAGGACGGGTCCTTCCTCTTCGCCGTGACCTGGTGCTGTCTTGACAAAGTCGGTGATCCACTCACCTTCGGCCTTGTCGAGCTTCTTCTCCGCGATAAACTCCTGTAGCCGCTGCTTCACCCACGCAATATCCTTGTCTTCGATTTTCATCTCTTCCTGGGGCACGCGCGGCGCAAACTTGTTGGACGAGGCCAGGTGGTGCGTGGCGCGCAAAATTGCGAGCCATTCCAGGTCGAACATGATCTTAGGCGGCGGCCTCAGGTTCGGGCTCCGGCTTGTGTCATCTGGCTTCTCTTCCTGGGTATCGTCTTGCTTGTCTCCGTTCGTCGCCGGTGCAATCACTGCTTCGTTCTTCTGTTCTTCGGCCGACGAAGCTTCTACGATAGTGGCAGAAGTGGCTAAGTCCAAGATTTGCATGAACTCGCGGCGCGGGAGGCACTTGTCGAGGGCCAAAAATTTGGTCGTTGCCGGCTGCGACGGAGGCTTTGGTGCTGCCTCTTGCTCTTCCCTCTCGTCCGCCTTCGCTAGCTCAGCACTGTCACCATTGGCCGATGCATGGACTGCGCCGGTTGTTTGCTCCGGGTGCACAACGATGGCGGCAAACTTCACGTGCAGGTGCGCGGCGAACCAGTGCTGCGGACGCAACTGGTACAGTAGGAACTCGCCCGCAGGACTGCCCAGCGTGTTGGTCCTGATCTCCTGCTCGAAAAATGGCTTGCGCCGCAGCAACTGGGGCACGTTGCCGTGCTGCTCGATTCCGCGCGGCCAGTCGTGCGACAGGAACGCCCCCAGAGGAGTCTTGTCCACCTGCTGCACGTGAGAGAGCTGGAAGACCTCGAGCTCGCGCACGTGGTACACGCTTCGCATGGTGTTGTTGTCGAAAGGCATCGACTCGAAGCGTCCGGCTGTGTAGTGCTGCTGCTTGTAGATGCCCGAGAGTCCAGCGATGCGCAGCCCCGCCACGTTGATGACGCCCGCAGCGCCCAGGTAGAACATGTTGGGGGCCACCCAACCTCCGTAGTGCAGCTCCTGCAGGTAGCCCGAGGCTTCGTGGTTGCCGCCGACGAACACGGTGAGCACGGTCGCCGTCTTCTCCTGCTTGTAGTACCGATGGAAGGCGTGCAGCGCGCGGTACTTGGGCGGACAAGCCAGCGTGTCCAGGTCGCGCATGTTACGCATGCACTCGAAGTCGCCGCAGCACAGCAGCAGCTCCACGGGGTGCTCCGGGTCCATCTCGTTGACGAAGTTGACGGTCGCGTAGATGTCGTCCAGCAGCCCGTGGGCGCAGCCCACCACCGCGACGCGCAACATGGCAATGATACCGGAGCTCCGCGGCGAGTGGATTTGGGTGGTAGTAATACGGGTAGTAAATGGCGCCCATGGTGGTGGTGATGATGCCAATGATACCGGAGCTCCGCGGCGAGTGGATTTGGGTGGTAGTAATACGGGTAGTAAATGGCGCGCGATTAGTAATATCGCTGTCACTACTGCTGCAGTAGCAGTGCTACTACATTATCAGTGATGCGGTATCACTGTAGGCATGTTGACAATGCACGGAAAATGCTATTGCTACTACTTAGTATACCATTTTTTTAAGGTGCATCGTGTCAGACCTCGTGGCTCGACCACTCTTGCAATTTGAAAGCGTGCAGAGCTTAAGGTAAAGCTTAAATACCTCGCTACCACACACAGCTGAAATAGCTCGCTCCCACACTGGTATATGCTAATAGCTAACTCGACACGCGAAAGTATTTTACGTCGCCCCAAGTTTCCCGATAGCCCCCATTTTTTTTCGCAATGCCACGCTTCCGGACCCAGCAGACTGCTCGGTCCCGCTCACTTACCAATTAACTCACAACCACGCACGGCTCGATGTTCTCCAACTTCCAGAGGTGCAAAACCTCTTCAATATGCCCCACCACCGCGGTGCCGCCGCGACCAAGGGCAGGGCCCAGCCAGGAGTACCCTGCCAGGCGACGACGCTGGCATCCATTAGTGCCAGCTTGCCAGCAGAGGAGACGCTGCCCCGCGCATGGTGCGCTACCACGTGAGCCTCTAGAGCTACTCTACGAAGCGTCGTCGATAGCCGCAGTTGATTTTGTCAGGATCCTAATGCTGGCTCTAAACTTACACACGAATGGAGAGCGTTGGCTGAGAAACTGCATTTTTTTGCGTAGACTCTGAAAATGGGGTCATATTCGATGGTCGCGGAAGTAGGTCAAAACGATCAGGTCTCCAGAGAGCACTCGGCTCATGCTCGAGATGGGACGACGTCTACGCCCATGCCCACAGTGATGTGGGCAGAGTTTGCCAGTACTGGCACTTTTCCTTAGTTGCTGGCAGTATAGAGGGACCAGTCTTTGAGGACCTACTATAGTACTTAGTAACTTCTGATCCACGTCTACAAAGTGATCAGTATATTAATATAGTAAGTCTTTGAGGACCTACTATAGTACTTAGTAACTTCTGATCCACGTCTACAAAGTGATCAGTATATTAATATAGTACTTTGACTAGTACTGTGCCGTTGAAATTGAAAGATCAAACCGGGCGACGCGAACCCCAAGCCTTCAGTTTCTTTCTTCAACGAATGAAAGGTAAAAACGGGCGTGTGGTGTGCAATGGGTTCTAGAGTAAAATCAGCACAATAATTATAAAGCAAACACGATATCATATCCTATTTTTCTGACCTCTACTGTACTGTAGAATGTTGTTTCATGATCTGTACAGTCAGATGCGACAAGACAGTCGTTGATTAATTAGTACTGCCTCATAAGAATGTTATTATATTCAAATTCACGGTAAAACCGCCAACGAGCTCCAAAATGGAGCTCGTTGGCAAAACGCATGCGGATACCCTCCCAGAGTGTTGCTATTCTTCAGTGTGAGTATCGCTGTAATAAACTAGTAAGGTACAAAAACTGAGTTTTTTTTCGTATTTATAAGAAAGAAAGACAACTTCTTCGACGTTGACCACAGTATTAGGCCTAAATATCACCTTTCGCTACAGCCGTATAGTTCTATCGTGCTTCGACTATCTCTAATACAAACCTTACCTTATGTGCTTTGGCTGGACAATACAATGCCCATCTCTACAGCCTTAGAGACTGCCTGTGAGACAAAAAAATAACACGACTGGCATACATCACAATTACGCTTTGTCAGTACACCATATATTCAAATGAAAGGGGAACTCTTAGTTCACATATTTTCGACAATGGGGTCGTA
>JAIKVH010000896.1:0-11549 GCA_024679275.1 Phytophthora niederhauseri
ACGGTCATCGTCTCGAAGCTCACGTTCGTGGATCTTGCAGGCAGCGAGCGGCTCAAAAAGACACTGGCGGAGGGTGAGCGGATGAAGGAGGGCATTCAGATCAATGTCGGATTGTTTGCTCTCGGCAATGTCATCAACGCACTCGGTGATGATAAGCGTCGAGCTGCTTCACACGTGCACGTCCCTTACAGGTCCTCGAAGCTCACTCGGCTGCTTCAAGACGCGCTTGGAGGAAACAGCCGGACCCTTTTCATGTAAGGCCTCTATTTGCATCGCGCAATGTGATTGAGTATTGACATAATGGCTTATTGATTTCTTGTTGTGTGTAGTGCGTGCGTGTCTCCGGCAGACATCAACGCAAATGAGACCCTCAATACTCTCCAGTACGCCAATCGCGCCAAGAACATCCAGAACAAGGCTGTGAAGAACATTGATAGCCGTTCAGCGGAGTTGGCGAGTTTGAAGGCATTCAACCACTTGCTATGTCGCGAACTCGTGAAGGCGATCTTTGCAGGTCTGGGCGAAGGAGTTCCTGGGGACGTGGACACACTGACAGACAGCTGTATGGGGAACCCGAAAGTACTGGCGTACTTGAGCAGAGTTGAGCAACTCGCCTCATCAGGGGGATTGGAGTCGTCTGATGATGAACGTTTGTTTGAGACGCGGCGCTTGCTTGATGGCCTCACTGCTCACCTACATGACTTGGTGCCAAACAGTGGATATAAGCGTGCTGCTTCCTTGACGAGCATGAATGCGGACGAAACAAGGAGCATTGGACATCAAGAGGAATATCTGGATCTCATGAGCGATAGCGGGTCCTCTGTTGCAATTATGGAAGAGCAGAAGCCAAGCACAGACGCTGCTTTTGTAACTCCTTACCCACTGGGAAAATTATGCCGAACGTTGGAAGTGATGAACCTTGCGTTTGAAATGCAAGAAATTCAACAATTGGAAAAGCGACAGCGTGAATCGTTGAATGCCAAAACCACCAAAATGGAGACCCAGTATCATCGCCACGAGTTGCTTAGGAACGGACTGTCTGACATGATAGAAAGAATGCGGACGTGGCTCTCGTCACCTGAATCCGATCAGGAAGCGGGAAAACGACGGTCTATCGAGCGCAATGTCGAGGAGGCAGTGGAAAAACTCGAGCTGATGGATATTGAAATGGAGGAGATGCAGCGTCAAAAGGCGGCACTGGCTCAGGAGTTGGAAGTTCAGGTGACGCGCTGCCGACAAGAGTGGAAGGCGAAGCAAGAGCAGATCGAACAGCGAAGAAATGCTCCAGAAGATGCCACAACAAACGCTCTGAACGTTTTAACCCGCAGGACTGAGATCAAGGTATGCCGCTTCTGAACAGCTTCACATGTTCTTGTCACTGACTTAAAGCAATCGTTTTGTCGCTGTGTAGGTCCGCTTTGATGAATATGATCTGGACTCCATTTCAAGTTATCTCAAGGATGAAGAAAAAGAAATGGCTGCATTCATTGATGAAGATGATGGGGCTATCTCGTTTATGTCGCCACTATTTACGAAGGAAGAGCTGTCGTCAGCGTACTCGCGCGAAGTTTTGTCTTCAATTCAAGACCAGCTTCGGGTATGCATGTAAAGTATTACGCTGATTCCATCGAGCGATGTGTGATTAACTAACATTTGCATGCTATTGGTTGGATATGCTACTCAGATTGCCTTCGACAAAGAAGCCCTCGAGGCTTCCATGAACAAAGAGCTTCGAAAGCGAGCACAGTTATTTCAGAATATTACGAGTGGACTGGTGGCTTGCCATAACGGAGAAATGAGTGAGCAAGAGTTTATGGAAAAGAACGAGCAAAGCTTGAAGGACTGTGAGGATAGCATATCCCAAATTCGAGACGCGATGCGGGCGAGGCAGGGCCAACGAGCATCAATGGCTACGATACTGGACTCGATTACGACCTTGGACGGAGCGAAAGATGTGATTCGGAGGCTCATTGTGGAGATTTATTCTCACTGGCGGATTTACATGGTATTCGACGAGGAAGATGACTTGCGGCATCGACTGGAGGTCGAAGAGACTATGAATCAAAATCTGGCAGCGATGAAATCTGAGATGGAGAAGAAGGTGGAAGAGCTTGAAGTGAAGTACGAAAAGGATATTCAGTGCGCTTTCGAGATGGTGACCAGCTTCAATAATGCAGTCGAGTCGGGTGATCTCACTCAAGAGCAAAAGTCTGTCAAGTTAGCAGTGACACCCACCAGGGTCGCTGCTTTGGAAGAGCGCGAAAGGCTGCTGCTCACTCAACTGGCTGAACGAGAAGACGAGATGAAGGCGATGCGCATGGAATTAGACCGTTTCCAGGCGTCAGCCAAGAGCATGGAGATGAAGGAGGAATCCTTTCGGCTGATGAACGTGAGTACTTCGAAGTATAATTTCTCGAGTATGCGTTATATACCAAACTAACGCGTTTTTTAACGTGAGTACTTCGAAGTATAATTTCTCGAGTATGCGTTATATACCAAACTAACGCGTTTTTTGTGCTTCCAGAGATGCCAAGAAATTTGGAAGGAACTGGGATTGAATGAAGAAGATCAATTTTTTGTGCTTCCAGAGATGCCAAGAAATTTGGAAGGAACTGGGATTGAATGAAGAAGATCAAGCCAGTAAATTTCAAGATATCAACGAGCTCTTGCTGAACAAGTGTTCTGAAGAGCTAAAAGGTCTAGAAGGTGCTCGAGAGAAACTCCAGAAGCGGATTGATGACGCATATCGTGTGGTCAGCCGGATGGAATTGATACTTCATGTGCCTGATCCTGTGGATTTAGCGTCACTCCCGGCAGTGGCTGGTGTAACGCTTCTTGAGCAGGAAGCTCATATGCTATCGCTGCAGAAACGTCTCGCTAACGAGCTGTTGCACCGAATAAACACTCGCGTTCGAGTTGTCGAAGGCATCCAGGAGCTAGCGGTTGGGCTTCAAATCCGCTCGATCGACGATTTCCGCGATGTTTCACGTGAGGTAGTGGGCAACATCGACGATGTTTTGATTCGCTCTTCATCTGCAGGAGCTAGCGGTTGGGCTTCAAATCCGCTCGATCGACGATTTCCGCGATGTTTCACGTGAGGAAGTGGGCAACATCGACGATGTTTTGATTCGCTCTTCATCTACAAATCTGGACGTTTGCAAGCAATTTCAGCAGAACCCTGATTCTGTGCCAGTTCTTGAGCAGCTCTTGGACACTTTGGACGATCCAGGGGCTACTAATATCGCAAGTCCCTCCATGCAGGAGGAGGAGCTTTTGTTCAACGTACTCCTGAAAGAGAAGGCAAAACGGATTACAGAACTGGAGGAGTCGTTGAAGGCTATCAGATCAGTGGCTCACAAGTCACAGCTGTCTCAAGATGACATTGTGTCGATTGTTCACTCGCTACGGGATTCTGACAGCTCTCTAAAGAGCGGAGATGGGGATACAGATATGTGCGAGGAGCTTTGCGCTTGGATTCTTCAGACAGGTGGCCAACTTGACATCAGTAAGAGAGGACTTGAAGCTCTCGCGAAGGTGCTGAGGGGGTTCGAGGAAGTTCACACAGGGCGGAATAATGCACTTGATTTCCTTCATAAAACTCTGGAAGAAGGTGCAATACTGGCCCACGAAGTTTCTGTTGATGACTCAGCTGCCGATGAAGCTCAAGGCGAAGGTCAGCCTGCAACCTCGGCCCTGCAGATCGCGCGCGATCTTAAAAGCTGTGAGTGTTTTACTGACACTCTTTCGGCTGGAAAAAAGATGATGGAGGGGCTGGACGGGCCTGTGGAAAGATCGTTGCGCAGTTTGTTTTACTCGATGAACGATGATTTCGCAGCCTTTGGGATCGACACGGAGGAGCAGCGAGTCAGCTTCTTCTTGGGCCGCAAGGACGAAAACCACGAAGCACGACGTTCAATCACCCAAAAGTATGCTGTGTTTTCGTCGTGTTCGTCCAGCGAAGACGGAGAAGAGGAAGTTCCACCAGTTGCTGATAAGCCGCTGGACACGCAAGACTCCTTCCTATCCAAGCTCGATCCGGCATTTAATGAGTACCACTGGTTCTACTCGGCATCATTTGGAGCACTCCAGCTACAAAAGCTTCGCGAAGTGGTGGCTGGTATGGCTGACGTGAAAAGCGCGGTGAAGAGTGCGCAGAATCGGCTACAGTCTCTGCAGAAGATCATGAAGATCTTCAACAAAATCAACGAGTTCAAGGCCAAGATCGCCGAGTTCGAGACGAGCGCAAGCCAGAAGGACCGCTTGTTCGGCAACTCGCTCCGACTGCTGGAAGAGGAGCGATTCCGCAAGATGGCGGCGAAGCACTATCCCAATCTACTGGCAGCGCTCAGGAAGGAAGTGTCACGGTGGCTGGAAAACGAAGACGGCGAGTACGACCTCAGTGTGCTCGGAGAGGACCTCAAGAACCTGCTGCTGGACATGATGAACACCGACACTGGACTCATGCATCTCGACTTGGGCACTGTGCGTCGACCGACAAAGCCAGCGCTCACCCCCAACTCGAGCAGCTCCAACCTGCAAGCACCCAGCACTGGAAGTGGCCAGCGGGCTGCAACTCCAGCCCGTGCTCGTACGAAATCGCAAAATGGACGAGCCCATACCCCGCGAGCCCGGAACCTGAACTTTGACCAGGTGTGATGAACAAGCCTGGTGTGTATGTAAGTAGCTAACAGTACAACAATGACATAGAGAGAAACTAGCACTGAAGCTAGCCGACCAAAATTTTCAACTCATCTAAACAGTGGGTACAAATGTAGTCATTCCGCGTCCGAAGAGATGGTGAGGCGCGTTTGGTTCGCTTTGGTGGACGCAGTAGACCCCCGCGGCTCGTTGCCGACGGAGACCTCGCTGTGCTTGTCGAGTGCAATCAGCACTGTTGACGACCTACGCGCCACGATCCACCAGCAGTATCACCACCCCGAGGGTCTGCTGGAGCAGTGCGGACCTGGAGAACTACGGGTTTTCGCCAACCGAGAGGCGTATTTATCCGACAAGAAGCCTCTAAGCGCGCGAACTTCGTTGGAGAGCCTTGACCTTGACAAAGTTTTGATTGTGGAAAGACCCCAACAGCGGAAGAGACTGAATACGGAGAAGCTCAAGGGCCTGCAGAAGTTCAATGCACTCATTGAGTTTCCCGATGTAGAATCTGAGGGTGGGGTTCCTTCGACGTTCAGGACGGACCGAGCTGAGACTGTCGATGCTTTCTACCGCCTGTTGTTTCCAGCGGAGGGAGAAAGCTATCTCCCACTGGTTCTCCGCCACTGTCAGGGAAGTCCGCTCTGTGTGATCTTCTCTACAATTACATTGTCCGCTGCGCGTGTTGTCCGCATTTTAGCAAACGAAATGGGATCGGATGAGGCGCTTTTTGAGTTCTTCGAGAGTCAATATGACTGCACTTTCCAGGAGTTCTGCGCGTACAAGGGCGACCGAGTGGTGCTGATTGATGAAGCGCAAATGACGTACGCGGATGCGGTGTTCTGGAAAGGGTACGTGAAAAGCACGACTAAGGCACGAACTTCTGGTCTACGGCTCGTTCTCTTTTGCTCGCACGCCTGCCGTTCACCACAACGAAGTGTTATAGCTTCAATTGTACCTGCAGAGAGTACGTTTGGGCTGATAGCGGAAGGTTCGAAGCCTAGCCTGCAATTATCACGACCGGAACTGCACCAAATGAGCGGTGGCAGTATTGGCGCACTAGTGAGCGAGCTGGTGTGGGTCCTCAGCTCTGGGCACATTGGGATTGCCAGAGGAATATGACAATGTCGCTGAAGGGAGTGTTAGATGACGTTGCTTCCGGCAAACGGGTGCCGGCCTATGATGGGAAAGAAACTCCGAGACGTACAAGTAAAGCTGTGGAGCTGCTGACAATGCACGGCTTTTTATTTGAAGACCCGAACAGCCTGCTCCAGTTTGCGTCGAATATGCACCAGAAAGTCTGGGTGTATTCCACTCGAGCAGATCCAATACTCAGCAAGAAATGAGCACCCAACACTACGCAGACGGCAGCAACTTCATGTACGTGTCACTACTTGCCGAATAGACTCGCCAAGACAAAAAACTTTTAACAAGATACCCGAGGTAGTGCATTGATGAGATTCTAGTGAGGAGAAGACTCACCGCCGTCGCGGTCTCTCTTTCTTTTCCTTTCACGTGAGCTTGGCGTTCTGCGCCTGGTACTTCTGGTACTTGCTCGAGAGCTCCCAGGCGAGGCCGACGTTGACGATGGCGACGCCGATCCAGGACATGAGGCTGAGCTCGTGGCCGTACCAGACGACGGAGAAGAGGATGGTGAAGAACTTGCGCGTGGTGGTGATGGTCGTGCACGTGAGCGCCGAGAACTGCTGGATGGTGAAATAAATGAAGTTCTGGCCCAGCGCGCTGCAGACGGAGAAGTAGAAGACCGAGTTGAGGATGGCCGGGTTCTCCATGCAGAAGAAGAAGCCCTCCAGGGCCTGGCCCGTGACCAGCGCGCCCACGCCCGTGTAGATGACGGCCCAGAGGTTCGTGTTGAGCATCTGCTGGTGCACCGAGGGGCGCAGCTGGTGCGCGATCTCCTCCTGCTTGGGGCCCGAGATGCCGTCCAGCGTGAGCGACGAGAAGAGCAGCAGCAGGCCGTACGTGCTGTTCTCGCGCTCGGCGTGCTTGGCCGAGGCCTTGCCCAGCTGGAACACGGCGATGCCCGTGGTGATGACCAGCACGCAGACGTAGTCGCGCAGCGTGTACTTCTTGCGGCGGATGAGCACGCCCATGAGCATGACCGGGATCATCTTGCACGACTTGCCCAGCGCCTGCGTGGGGAAGCTCACGTGCTTGAGCGCCTCGTTGCTGCAGAGCATAGCGCCCAGGTACGCGGCGGCGGTCAGCGCGAAGGGCGCCAGCGGCATGCGCGCGCAAGAGCATAGCGCCCAGGTACGCGGCGGCGGTCAGCGCGAAGGGCGCCAGCGGCATGCGCGCGCGCTCGGGCTTCCACACGAACGTGGCCGCGTACGCCACCAGCGAGTTGGTCACGCACTGCACGAACAGCATGAAGAGCGTGGCCGTGAACTTGCCGCCGCTCGGCGACCGGTACGTGAAGCTGTCGACAACAGAGGAGCAAGAGGTGGTGTTAGTGCTTGGAGAGCTTTCAGGTGGTAGAGTCGAGGAGAGGACGTGCGTACATTTTCTCCTGGAAGATGCCGTAGCTGAGGTAGCAGACGTAGATGCCGGCGATGCACACGACGAGGTTGAGGATGCTCGAGTCGCGCGGGCTCGACGCGTACAGCACGGTCCGCCCCATGGTCGCGAAGGTAGGTAGGTAGCAGGCAGACGGCTTGACTAATGCGGCGGATCGCGAGCGGACGGCCACGTATGCCGCCGTCAGGAGAAACCGGTTTATGTCTGGTAAGGCTGGTTTATAAGAACACTTGTGGTCTGACACACCATTTTGTTTATCTCCCCATACAAATCCAAAGTGTCATAAAAAAAACCAGCGGGTACAAGCCGGTATACCGAATTTAGACTTGAACAAACGGCCGGGCCCGCCAAGTGGCCTCTTGGAATTTGTATTGGCCTGTTTAAATGTATAAGGAAAACCGGTTTCAATCGGTTTGTGGCAGAATGTGGCACTCTTCCCACAACTAGGCCCTGGTTGTGGCTTCAACGTGTGGTTCCAGGGACCTGTTTTGTGGCGTCCGAAAATGTAGTCGCCCCTGTTTGTGGTGAATGTCGCTTACGACTGCCTGCACCGCTTGGTGCCACATTCGGGCTGTTTTTGGCGCGAAAATTTTTCGCTTGTTTGGGAGAAACTCTGCGGATTCGGTGCCGGAATCCGCAGAGTTTCTCCCAAACAAGCGAAACTTTGGTGCCGCCATAAATAAGCCTTTTCCTGTTTAAATGTATGGGGCGGCCCATTTGTGGCAACCTACCCGCCACAAACACCGCCCGGGTCGCCACAAAACCCGCCTGCCTAAATGTGGCACGACGATTTTAAGGAAACTGGTATGGTACTTGGGAAAATGTCAGTACTCGTATGAATGTCGTCGGTAAATGCAGAACCCGTAGTTTGTGTGACAGTACACGTATGCGGGATACTGGGGCGAAAACTTATGCTAAAGGCGTGTAAGCGTATGCCGAAAAGTGACAACAGGCGTATGAACATACGATCTCAAACCGAGTTGCGCTGCTGCACCAAGGAACACATTGCCCGTGGCTGCCGAGGACGAGGACGACGGGGCCGCCCGCGCGCCGGACGCGATGGCCCGTGGCCGCCGAAAAGAAGGGCACGAGCGAGAGTGTCGTGCTGGCCTCGCTGCCCATGCCCGCCGAGAAGGAGGACTCGAGCGCGAGTGTCGTGCGTCGTACGTCGTGCTGCTGGTGGCCACGCTCCGCTGCCCGAGGACGATGCGAAAAGCGAGAGGATGGTGCTGGTGGCGGGTGCACTGCCCGTGTTCGTCGAGGACGAGTCCAAGAGCGAGAGGGTCGTGCTAACTGGTGACGAAGCGAAGTGGAGGAAGCTTCGGTCCTTCACTCTGGTGGATGGACGCGTCGATCAAGGGATGCAGAACGTGTGATCGATGGGCTAGCCGCGATAGCCCGCGACGTCTTCGAAGCCGTGGCCACCAACAGCAAGACGTTTTTGCTGAACTTGTGATTCAAGCGAGCCCGCGCAGTGCGCAGTGGCGACCAAGGCGATAGGGTCTCTCATACTAGATCCCTGGGTGGGCCCATGCGTGATGATATGGTGGGGATCAGTGATCCCTCCCATGACGCGCGTATGGCGCGTGCGAACAGCGGCCAACATGCAACGCAGGAACAGCAACCCGTACACCATGGCGGCCACGACGACGCCGGTCTACGCCGCGAACCTGCAGCGCAACGGTACCAATTGCGAGACCTTCGCGCGATGAACGCCTTGATTTGGCAGAACACCGCACACGAACGACCTGTGTCTGGACATCAACGCTGAGCCTGCACCTATAAGCACGGAGAATCTGCCGCCGCTGGTGCTGTACATCAACTTGTAAACCGTGGTGCCCACGAGGGACGGGCGACAGCGTGAGTCTGCCACTTATGGGTACCAACTTCGAGATCGTGGAGAAATGCACACATCGATACGGCCGTAGACCGTGGTGTCCAAGGCGATCAGGAGCTGGGGGTGGAGCTGAGCACGCGGTGAACAGTAGTACATTAGCTGGATCAAGGGGGCTACGCCAACTGTGCGGCAGTTCCAAAGCGACAGCTTGCGGCGAATCCTACGTTCCGCAGCACCGTACACGCGGCCCGAGCCCATGCTACCGCTTTGCTCGACAGCAATGGTAGCTGCACAGCGAGTTGATAGTTCGCTATTACCTTTAGTTCCTAGTACATATACTTGCTATGATGTACTTCGAAGTAGTATAGATCATTGCACGCACGCGTCGCTCGGCTTGTGAGACACAGTTAATAGACTGCAACGACGACGGAGTGAAGACGACGATGGAGGACAGAGCTTCCTTTCTTCCTCCGCTTAACTGCACAGGAAGGACTCGACGGTGCGAGATTGCTTGCAGCCGTCGCAGCGGCGTCTTCGTCTTGCTGCTGAGCGCCATGGCCACGGAGGCGTTGCAGAAACCCTTGAGCATCTTCTTGCGGCGCTCGAGCGTCGACGAGCGTGACGTAGAGCCGCGGCTGCGACAGCGAGAAGCGGTGCAGCACCTAGTAGTCCTGCAACGCGCTGGCCGTGGTCGGACTAAGCGTGCGCGATGTGAGGAAGACGTCCACGACGTAGTAAACGACGTTATGCCGCACGACGGTCGGGTTGATCTCGACGCGGTTGACGGTCTATGGAGAGAGATACATGGGGATCGGTGCGGCAGGTGCGGAGACTCCGCCGGAGAGCAAGGTCATAGCAAGCAATCGTGCAAGACGCCCAGCGTCGCCTCCAAGACGCTTTTTATTTGTCAGTAGACGTATGCGAGTGTATGCGCGGTATAATTAAGATTGGTACGGGGTAGGGATAGCCGGTAGCTTCGCCTTCTGCATTTATTAAATTGGGTTTTAAAAAACCCAATTTCATACGAGTGTTGCCATTTTCCCTATGGTACTTGGTACCAGATGGTTCTACAGAACGTGGCGGATGTAAGGAGAAACCGGTTCGGGTCTGGTTTATAAGTACACTTGGATTTAGTATGGTGAACCGGTACTGGAAAATATGGTTTTTTAGCGCACGAGGTTTGGTGCAACTTGGTTTCTTGTGTTTTCGCTGTTAAAATTAGGCCAATACCGCTATGAAAAGCACTGCTTACCAACGGCGCCGGTCGAGATGGCCGAGTTTAGATCTGGAGCACGGCAGCGACCGCCGTCGTTGCCAGACACACAAGGCTGGCTCCTGCAGGAGTCCACGCCTCGTTTGGGCTCGTCGAGTTTGAAGTCGAAGTCGATGTCGACTCCTTGTCGACGCATTTCCAGGTGACGTCATATTTGATGGCACAATCCTCGCCGTCGGTCCTCTCGCATGTGATGGAGGCCGAGCTGGTTTCACCGCAGGAACTGCCGGATTCGCAGGTCGTCGGGCCAGACGAACAGCTCCCCGCCGAGTAGCTGAACGAGCTCCCGTAGTCGTCATCGATGGCGACTTTGACGTTTTCGACGGAGCTAGTCTGAGACGAGCTGCAGGACGAGTGAATCGTTGTGGAGCCCGAGAACGTTGTCGACGAACAACCACTGCAGTCGCACGCGTTCGCGATTTGAGTCCCTCCTGCGGCCATCAAGGCCAGCAAAGAGAGCATTTGGTGAAACTTGGCATGTTTGCGAGACTGGTTGGCACTTGGGTGGCTTGGGCGCTGTATTGGAAGAAAGGAGAGAGGGTTTTGAAAAGTGGGCTCTCTCTCTATGATAGGGAGCCTAACTGGCTCATGTGACTATTGACTCGTATCGGTACTTCTCACGAAACAACGAGTTATTACTGGGACGGACAAGATCCCAGGCGGAAGCGGAAGTGATCAGATCGCAAATGGTTTCCTGCGATTGTGTCTTGCCGGTAGAAACGACTGATTGTATTGTGCTTTGCAATGATTTTGCCGACCATTTTAGACGCTAAATATGGCAAAGCCTGCTCCTAAATATGTGTGAAAAAAGATACACGACCTGCTAAAATTATGCATAAATCCACCTCCTCATATATATATCGACTTGGGAGAGCCTGTCCGCAGCCATGCATTGGCCCAGTACACCACCGTCCATGATCCCCAGCACATCCACCCTCTTATGCATAATTGCCGTGTGTCTAGGTGCTTGTGGATAATAGCCGACAGAATTGCAGCTGCACAGCCACAATTGCACTTTCAAAAGTGCAATTGTGGCACTTTTAGCGTAATTCTAGGCTTCCACCCATTTATGCACCTCGATTTATCGTAAATCTAGCAGGTGGTCGCTATAAATACAGCAAATCTCGCCCAATATTGCCAAAATCATTGCAAAGCACAATATTAGTATCATATATATATTTCTGGCGGCCTTATCGACCCTCCTTTTTTTTAGTGCGCTGAAGCCATAATGGCACATTTTATGCTAAG
>JAIKVH010000897.1:0-11548 GCA_024679275.1 Phytophthora niederhauseri
TTGTGATTACACTTTGATGATCCTACAGTTGAAGAGCAACATACGGTGCAAGAACATGTTTACTTTCGATAGCCACAGACAGAGTAAACGTTGCCCTTGGCAGGCCAGGGCAACAGCAACCAGTAGTTCTAGGTAGCTGCTAGGCGTGGCAGGCTAAGGTCAATCCACTTTTCATTTTGCTATCCATTACACTTTGTCTGTGATCCAGGTAACCTGGCACGTTTCGTACTTTGATTGTTGTAAGGTTACATTCAGTTCGAATATGCATAACTTGTCTAGAGTGAGCACAACATGCTAGCCGACGTGGGGTCAGACGGCCAAAAAATGACGTCACTCAAAGACTGCCATCGCTCTTGCCTCTTGTTGCTTGTTGCTCCCACCGTAAGGGACGCTCTTCCTAGACAGATACAGTCATAGGAGTCCAGGTGGCCCTGTGGTCGAACTATAGCTATACTATCCACTACCTACTTCGCACCGTGAGACGCCGCTGGGAGGTCGCTACGCAGGCCCGCATGAAGTGAATCCAGACGGCTTAAATTGCGGACAGTATGGCTCAACCTTGGTGTTTCCTCAGAAGTAAGGAGGGGTAGAAACTAGGCCGAGGGTATACGCAGAAGTTAGTGTTTTCCTCAGAAGTTAGGCATGGGAAGGCCTTCCTCAGAAGTTAGGAAAGTTTCCTCAAAAGTAAGTGGCACCCATCGTAACTGATAGTGACGAGGGCAGGACTGCGATAGCTCCCAATGGAGGAATTCCGCCACTGATTGGGCTGCTCCAGGTTTCAAATGGTGAGGTTTGTATAAGCCACGTTATCCTACAACAGTAAGTTAATGTAATTGGGCTGCTCCAGGTCGGATCTGATGAACAAAAGAAGAATGCGGCGAAAACGCTCGTGCTCCTTTGCGTCAACGAGGATGGTATTGGTGGCGATGTCGTGCGAGAAGGAGCCGTCGATCCCGTGAGGAAACTTTCGCGGGTTGGGTCGGACGATTAAAAACAGGATATTGTATCGGTCCTAGAGATTCTGGGCGCCTGCAACCCACTTCGCGTCCCGCTCGATCGCAAAGGAGAGGCGACACGTTTCAAAAAATTGTGAAGGACCACAAGCTACATTATGGAGCTACTGCTTCAGGTTGTACCTGTCTACTCGTGTGAGGCATGTGAGAATTACACCTGGTGCTGTCGAAGCTGAAAATATTTTATAGTCTCTCCTTCGACGATTGTTTTGTTTTGAATTCGTTTTTTTTTTTCAACTTACAAAGGCAATAAGGCATTGGCATCGGGTATATCGTTTGATGTGCATATTCAGCGTCTGAAACATTGGGCAAATTGCTCATAACCAATAGCGGTAATGATCGGGCTCGTAAGTTTGGTTGTACCACAGGTTTTTCCTGGTAGTGCACACGTTGTATGGAGGGATTAATTCGAAATTCGTGGACCACCCAAGTCGTAATTAGTGGTTTCATACAATTTTCAAGTATAAGGACCTTATATTTTCTCGAATATGCATCGAGATTAACAGGTTTACTCGATATAAAGGATCGTAAATATTAATGTTAAGGAGGGAAAAATAGCAGAGAATCAACGATACGTAAGGCCTACAGTGTGTTATAGCGCACAGCAAGCCTTTGGTGAAGGTAAAGGTAATTAAATGCATCACTTTAGAAAGCCAATCGATGCGAGTGGGTGCTAGGGATAGAACGCTCGACAGGGCCAGGTGCGAAGCGTAGAAGCAGAAGGACGGACGCTGCTGAACTTCAGAACTCGGCGACTCCAAGCAAAGAGCTGCGTGATCAAAAGGATGACACCGCCGTCGTTGCGGCGATTTACTCAGTATCCGCATCTGCCGAACTAGTGTCACTGGTATGAGGACGGGGACGTTCCCCTCGACATTCGTGAGCAGCCGTCTCTAATGCGTTCTAGCGTTTTCGGTTTGGTAGGACCCATCTCAACAAACACACCAGCACCATCAAACCTAAAGTACCAACCAAACCCAGTCGTAGCTCACTACCACGATGCGCGGTCGCCA
Organism: Phytophthora niederhauseri; assembly: GCA_024679275.1. Classification (NCBI taxonomy): domain Eukaryota; phylum Oomycota; class Peronosporomycetes; order Peronosporales; family Peronosporaceae; genus Phytophthora; species Phytophthora niederhauseri. The sequence goes on from JAIKVH010000897.1 coordinate 2,027, forward strand.
CTGCTGTACCGAGTTGCGCGATCAGCACTACCAACATGCGCATTCGGCGAGCTCTTCAGCCGCGACAGCGAAGTATGTCCCTGGTAAGGGTGGGGGTGGCTGCCGCTGCCACCAAGAGCGCAAATTAGGTAGTGCGAGACAATTGCGGGGATCTGCGTAGTTATGGCAACTTTCGAAAACCTTTCTTCGCTAGGAAAAATCCTATGATTGAAAGGATCCGATCTCTCCGATCATTTTTTTTGTTTTCAACCTCCCCATTTTGAGTAGATATAGTCTGGTGTCTTAAACTGTGGATATTGGTCTACTCGATGCAGGTTCAGCTGCTAATCAGCGTGGCCGCGGCGTTGTGTAGGACATTGTTTTGGGATGCAGGGCATTTTTTCTGACTGCATTCATTTCTCCCGGAACATGGACCCTAGTCTGATCCAGCTGACATTATCGTGAGACCCAGCGCCAGGCAATATACCGATGGGTACTTTTGCTTTTGGTTCAACTTGCGAATAACAATAATATCGTGCTCTGATACTATACAGAAAAAGCGCAATGTTCATAAATCTCAAGGTCGACGAGCAATGGCAGACGTGTTACGACAACGGCACTGTACTAGGGACACCGAGTCAAGCACATGTTTGATGTAGCACACTAGGATTTCATCCTATTCAGACTAGGTCTTAATCCGCACCCGCTTGGTAACAACCTTTATTACCCATTGTGCCCACGCGTCGGCTCACTTCAAAACGCCGATACTATTGTATTTAGAGATATCCTTCCGCATACAAATAAAAACGAGATAGAGATCTGTTCAGCGCCTTTTGTAAAAATGTCCGATTATGCTCGAGAAAATAGCGACCTGGTCGCAACTTTTTGCTAAGAATGTATTTAGAATCGGTGCTGGTACACCCGAGGTGTACCTCTACGTATAAGGGAAGGAATGCAAGCCGCACAGCGTTAAGCAAGTACTGCAGTAGTAGCCAAAACTTGGCCTATTATAGCTGTTCGACATTTTGTTTCACAGCCGTTCTAATGGTGGTATTATAGGAGGTACCTCGGAAAATACAGTATCATATTAAATTCGAATGGTTCAGTCTCCATAATACTCATTTCAATACATCACTCACCAATAATATGTATTATTTCAATTACTTTTATACGGTGAATAACGTTAAATTTGGTTTTTGTATAGTCAAACTTTTTACTGAGAATTGGGCTTCAATAATAGTAATTTCAATACGACCGGCACCAACAATACATATTTCACTACAAAATATACACTAATAGCAACGGAATAATTATTTTTCCGAGGCCTGCGGGTCGGAGCACATAAACACTTACGACGTTACTGGACCACTGATTTGCTCCCAATGTTGGAATCCCTACAATTGCGTCAAGGGTACAACAAGTTGACGCGTTTTAGCTGTTAAAGGCTAACCGGTTATGTCCCAACAGTGCATCTATCACGTGAATTCATTTAGCTTGCTGCGCTGTTTTCAATGCGTCTTTAGAATTTGGATCATTGCCCTTATCATTTTAGACGTAAATAGACTTCACTGAGACTACCAATGACTTTCCGCACTAAGTATGATCTGGTACATAAATGATGTTGCTTCTGGGGTTGAGTGGCAAGTCACTCGTACACTTCATTTTGCCATTTAGAGCTCATTATAATCAATTACATTGCTTTGGAAAGCGAAAACGCCTTATCTACAATTTGAGGCTGGGTAATAAAGATAAAAAAAACATGCCGAGGTTAGCTTCCTATGGCATCATCGACCTCACCGGTCATATAGGTTTACTGTTCTTATAGGTGGATTGTTGGTATCAATACGTTAAGGACCAAGGCGCTACCAGCCCAATCTCTCTAGTGGTATATAATAGAGCATCATCAACTTTCTAATATCAAATTGGCTGCCGAGTGTCATCGACAAGCTCAATTAAGCCGCTCAGTGTGAAGTCCCATTAATGCTTCCTGCGATGAGGCTTTTCGAGAGAACCCCCACCGATTCCAGTTATAGTAGCATCCGAAATGGCAGCGACGCCCCTGCATGAAACCACTCCTTGAGGAGACGCGAACCGCCTCAAGCCACTCGGGATTCTTCTCCATGCCAGGCTCAACGCTCTCAGCTCCGCTCAATCTCTCGCCATGGAGGTTATGCTGGAGCTCATCGTTCCCTCGATTATGAATCTGTGTGGAGAAATGAACGAGAGCCAAGAGGCCTGCGCTCGCCTTCACGGTCGCCTGAATAACATTTTTGAAAAGCTGAAGACAATGAAGGAGACGAACCAACTTCCGTCGCGCGACTCTCTTGATAAGTACGTGGCTACGGTCGCGCGATCGTTGGAGTGCCTGGAACGCTATCGGGGCAAGCTGGTCTCCCGCCTGATCAACAGCCAAGAGATGATGGAAGAACTTCGTCTGATCAACGAGGAGATCGACGCGCTCTTTCAGTTGCTCAACCTCGAGAACGTTGGGGTGATGATGGACTGGAAGCAGCAGTGGGAGGCTGCCCAACGCACACAGCAAAAAGTGATGAAGTCGATAGTTGAGAACGACGCGCGGGTGCTGAAAGAGCTTCAAATGTGAGCTCTCAACAAGAAGCGATGATGACGATCCAGTATCAGATGGAGCAGCATACTGAGAAGCAGAGCAAGGTGGCCCAGGACCTATTGAGGGCTCTCTCTGATGGGGACCATCGTCCGCGCGTCCAAGGCGACGGTGCCGAAGCTTCCGCCGTGGTTTTTACCGGAGCATCAAGTCACCTATGAAAAAGTGGCGTTTGCTCAAGGCTCGTTTGGGAGTGTGCACCACGGAGTATGGGGTCCCGGCACTAACGTGGTGGTGAAGTGCTTTCTACCAAACGGTGTCGTGATTGATGAGGCAGCGAAAAAGCAGATTGAGAAGGAGATGAAGCTATGGCACGGATTCAACCACCCGAATGTCATCAAAATGTTTGGTGCCTCTCACGTGAGTTCGCCGCCGTTTATTGTCTGTGAGGACGCGACCAACGGTGATCTTCGGAATTTTCTTTCTCGCCCAGGGAACAAGCAGCACATGTGGCGACTACTCTATGAAGCAGCTCTTGGGCTTGACTATATCCACAACAGACGCGTGGTCCACGGGGATCTCAAGCTGAACAACATCCTCTTAGGAGCCGACGGAATAGCGAAACTCTCCGATTTTGGCTTAAGCGCTGTGCGAACTTCCTCCGGTGCGTCTAGAACGGTGGGCAATACGACCCGTGTTGCGGGAGGCCTTCGTTGGCGCGCTCCTGAGTGCCTTCTGAAAGCCCCAACGTACGCGTCAGATGTGTATTATCTGGCCATGTGTATGATTGAGGCAGAGTTCCTTTTGGATTGAAAGATGATGAGGCTGTTCGCGAGAACTTGAGAAGTGGGAATATTCCGGATCAACCCGACGAGATATTACTGGTGAAGTTCCTTTTGGATTGATAGATGATGAGGCTGTTCGCGAGAACTTGAGAAGTGGGAATATTCCGGATCAACCCGACGAGATACCGAGTGAAGCCTGGCAGCTTGTGATATCGATGACAAACCAAGATCCTCAAAAACGGGTCGGTCTGGCACAAGTGCTGGAAAAACTAAAAACTATCGCTGGAAGGAGGCGGGCACAATATGCGGGATCCAGTTGCGATTCGTGTGGGTCGGCAATCTATGATGATTCCGGAAGTTGTAGTAACTGTGAGCAGCACGCGGGTGTGGTTTCTACCGATGAGAGAGGTTCTTCGGAACGGGAGGGGCTCCAATCAGCAGCGAACTCGAAAAGAAAGAGCACGCCGAATCCGATTGCAGCTATCCTTGAGAAAATAACAAGAGGCAGCGAAGACGAAATCAAGGAGAATCTATTGCTTCTCGTCCAAAAGTGCATTGATGATAAACAGCGAGCGCTTTTGTACAGCGCCAATGGAATTGAGGTACTGACCAGTTTGGTACAGTGTGGAAAATTCGACACTCAGATCTACGCTCTGCAGTGCTTGAAGTGGCCCATGCTCTTGGACTCCAAGTTGACAAGTGGTGAGTTCAAAGCTTTCCAGCGGGGCATTGCGGAGGCTCCACGCAGCGAACCGAACTCGATCGTGAAGAAGCTGGAGGCTAAGAGCGGCCCAGAAAAGCAAAGTGCTGCTGTTCGCTGCGCCTGTATTACGACCAAAGGAAAAAATGACAAACATCGTAAAGCTGGGGTCACAAAACCACCGGTTGTAATGCTGCAGAATGGGGACGAGGCTGACCAACTGTGGGCAGTCGAAGCGGTGGGTAATCTCGCCAGGGAGGACGAGTGCTTTCGAGCCGAGAATGTGAAAAACTCTGGAGTTGCTCCTCTCGTAAGTCTCGCTACTAATGGTACAGCTGCGCAAAAATGTCGGGCAATATACGCGCTGGGGAAGATATCGATGAATCCAGCAGCCAACGAACTGATTATTCGGATGGACGTTGTCTCCCTGTTGCTCGCTTGTGCACGTAGTGGAGGACCAGCACAAAGTACGGCAATTTCAGCGTGTAAAAAGATTGATCGGGGCTACAGGAATGACGTTGGGAAGATGAGTACTGACCTTTTGGATGTCCTTGTCCTTTATGGAACGGACGGACAAATCACTGATGCGTTGAAGAGCGTTGCTGCTCTGAACCAACACGGCAACAATGACCAAGAAATTGCAAATGAAAGGGTTGTTGTAGTTCTCACCACGCTTTTGCGCACCGGAAAAGACGAGCACAAGTTTCATGCTGCGGACGCTCTTGCCAAGCTTTCCAAATAATGAATATTCACGATGAGATCGATCAAAACGGAGGAGCGGAGCCATTACTCGATCTGTTGTTGGACGCATGAACTTCTGATATGCCTAGATGAATATTCACGGTGAGATCGATCAAAACGGAGGAGCGGAGCCATTACTCGATCTGTTGTTGGACGCATGAACTTCTTCGGTGCTTCGCAGTCGGAGAGAATTTTCGCAAGGAGTTGTCTCGTGTGGGGGGTATTGTATCGCTGCTTCCTCTGTTACAAGCCAAGGACAAGGAAGTAAAGCTGTATGCAGCAAATGAACTCCGAAATGTGGTCTACAACAACGAAACTCGAATCAAGACTACAGATGGATTTGAGGGCTGGGCACTTCAAATCTTGTTCAGCGATAACGCACATGACCGCGAACTTATGGAGAGTGCAGCTTTAATCATTGGGAGTCTGACCTCAGATTCGGCGTTTCTCACCGACGAAGACGCAGTCGATCACTGTTGGAGCCGTCTCATCGAGCTGTCGGCATCAGGGACAAATGCTGGAAAAGTGGCCGCTGTGTATGCCCTAAGGGAATCTAGGGTCTGTCGACGCGTTTCGGGCAACTGCCGGGTTACTGTACACCGGGACGGAAGATGTCAAACGCTTTGCACTCAATGCAGTTGCGCGCCGAGTCTATGATCATTACTTCTGCGACGAGAAGCTCGTACGCGCTAAAGGCGCTGAGGTACTCGTTTCACTTCTTCGAAACGAATCAGATGAAGTGAAAGAGTGCACAGCAATTGCATTTACAACCATGGCGAACAGCAACCAAACGACCCGGCGAGCCCTTGTGTTGAACAACTTGGGCCACAGCACTCATTTAATCTTTGCCCTCGTCGAGCTTCTAAGAGACGGATCCCAACTGCTACAATATTGTGCTGCGGATGCGCTAAAACTCCTCGCCAAAAGTACCGATGAGATCCGCGCAGTCTTTGTCAATGACAATGCCGTCGAACCTCTTGATAGGCTTGTTCAAAACGGAAATGAGCAACAAAAAGAGAGCGCACTGGTTATATTGGCCGATCTCGCCCGAAGCACCGATGCAATCCGATCCTCACTCGTCAAAACGAACTGTGTCACTCATCTGGTTGCGCTTTTACGAGGTGGGACGAGAAATCAAAGACGCGAGGTAGCAAGAGTTCAGGCAAATCTTTCCTTCAGCGAAAATATTGGCGATACACTTGGGCAGGAGGGGGGGATTGAGCTACTTGTGAGCATGGTGCAGACTGGGGCTGATGAGGAAAAGTTCCTTGCTGCAGTGACTCTGGGAAATTTTGCAGTGAGTGATAACGCTGTCCGTGATTTGGTTCTTCAAGCCGCAGATCTTCCCTCCATTTCAGCTCTGTTTCAAATGGAGATCCCTATGCACTACATTACTGGGGCGCTGGCGAGATTCCCTTTCAACGACACATTTTGGAGTGATTTTGAGTATTTAAGTGGCGTCTCGGACAACGAACAGCTGACGCAGCTGGATGGGAAAGAAACTCACCTCACTCTTGCAAAAAGTAATGATGAGGCTCGGCGAAATTTTGTGCGGAACAGAGGTCTTCATCAACTAATAACTCTTGTCGAAAATGGGGTGGATGAAGAAAAAGAGAAAACTGCGGTTCAGCTTGCAATCCTCGCTGGCAGCAATGACGATATTCGCCATGCAATTGCAGATCAAGGCGCTATTCGTCCACTCATGGCGCTTTTGCAGAATGGATCCTATCTACAAACGCTGTATGCTGCTGATTTGTGGACGATACTTGCCAGTAGCAGTGATGAAGTCCGAAGTGCACTTGCCGCATGTATCACCCAAGGTGCTCTCGCAGGATCATTTAGTACGCTGCTTCAAGACGGAAATGGTGAGCAGAAGGAGAAGGTTTTGGCGGTGTTAGTGAACCTTGCTCGCGGAACGGATGAGATTCGATTTCGTATGAGAGAATGGCTACTTACCAAACCGCTGGAATCGTTATTGCAAAACGGGACAGATGTACAAAAGCTTTACGCAGCGATTGTATTGGCGAGACTTTCACCTCTTACAGCTGAAGTTGTCCAAGGGGTGATCTCACTGCTGCGAACTGAGCCAAACGATCTGAGGCAAAGAGCTTGTGAGTTGCTTGCATCGGGGTCCAAGAACGATTTGCAGTGGATGGAAGAAACAGGAGGGATTTTATTCCTTGTTGCATTACTTCAAGCTGGGACCTATGCGCAACGAGATCACGCAATAAAACAACTCGCGCTGTTCCCATTTGGTGATACTGACGAAGAAGAATTTGTACGAAATGGAGGAGTCGAGCTTCTTACTGCGCTTCTTCGGTCTGGTGTCGATCGTCTAAAGGCCGACGTAATGGGCGTAGTTGACAAACTCACCTTGAACGACGCAATTGGAGCTACTATCTTACAAGGTCAAGGTGTTGCCCCGCTCGTGGTTTTTGCTGAGTCTGGAAATGCAGAAGAGAAGAAGCTGGCAGCAATGATACTACGAAATCTGGCCGGGCTCAACGACGAATTGCGAGCTGAAATCGGGTGTGAAGGGGGTGACGCATTTTTGCAGAGTTTACTACCGGCTTAGGACCAAGACGAGTGTGCCCAAAGTGATGAAGAACCCGTTGCAGCCAGCGACGACGCTCCAGTTGAACCCTACGCCGTGATCTCAAACTCTCGAGCCCAGCTTGACGAAAACAAGAGTTTTCAGTTCGAACGCCCAGAGAAGGGGGAGTCTGAAGTCTCACCCGCTGCACAGGTTCTTGTGTCCCAACAGGGCAAAATCGCGCACCTTGAAGAGAGCCGCGACGACGTCAGAGAAAATTGTAGCACGAGGTCGACGGACACAAGTTCCCCACCCGAGTCTGATGTTGTCTCGATGGACCAAGTTGAGATTGATGAAGCAACGAAGACCCAGGTGGACCCACCTACGAGCGCCGCTACGAAACCTCCTGCTCTCACGTTTGAGAGTGCTCGCGCGAAAGGTGTGACAGATCTCATCGCACTTCTTAGGAATGGATCCAATGAAGAAAAGGATATTGCGGTCCGCGTCCTGGAGGATCTGGCGTTCAGCACCGGTGAGAATCGTGCTACCATCGTTCGCGAGGGGGGCGTTGAATTACTCGAGACGATTCGGCGGGATGGAACGGAGCTACAACAGCAGGTCGCAGCGCGCGCTTTGCGCCAGTTGAATGCTGACTGCTGCACGCTCATGTGACCTCCACGCGGAAATTGTGCAGCGCCATATACGATAGGAGCGTTGAAGACAGCTTTACATGACTTACACCGATAGCTAGATCGACTTCGACTTAGCTGGGAAATATATAGCTATGCTCTCGCTTTACGTACTTCGAAGTAGTTATTGTTTGGCGGCGTGTGCATAGAGGAAACTTGCCACATGCCACCTATTTGCGCACAGATCTCACGCGAAGGGAGTGCAAAGGCTCTCATTAGACTTTTCAAGTCTGGAACGCATGGAAACACGATACGAGCGCCCCTGCTGCAGCCCGTTCCGAGGTTGCGAGCAAAGTTGGGATATCGTAGCTACTTAAGCTCCTGCGAACGGGAATGGAAGAACAGAAAAGCGGATGGTTGCGTGTGGACTTGTTCACCTGGCTCAGTACGACGAAAGTAGAGAGTTGCTTTGGAAAGAGGTTTTACAGGCGAGTCAGATCGATATGTCATATCGAACGCAGCTGAAACTATACGCACTGCAGGGAGGTATCTCAGCACGAACCCCAAAACCATGCGATATTATCTTGGTGATCCACGGTTAATAGTGCTGCATCGTGTAATTGCAATCGAGAGCAATTCAAGCTGAAGGATGAAAAATTCGTAGACGCAATGATCTAACCATTCTCAGAATTAAAAACTTCAGACAACCAACGCCAACAAGAAGATTCTCAACGTCACGTTGGATGCCATTCTCAGAATTAAAAACTTCAGACAACCAACGCCAACAAGAATTTTTTCTCAACGTCACGAATGTCGCGGGGAAGTTTATTGTCGGCACTCCTCATTTAGCTGCTCACCCGTTCTGCGCAGAACTCTGCGAGTCGTCATCGCGTGAAACCCACCGACCACACACTCTCGAGCTCACCTTCAAGCTGTTCAAGTTGTCATGGGCAACATCTGCCACGCCGGTCCGCCCACACTGGGTGCCGAGGCCCCGAACAAGGCGAAATCCAGCAAGACCAAGACGCCACCGTCCCCGACCGGCAGCTCCAAGTCACCACCGAGCTTTGGCAGGGATCCGACGCTCAAGCGCGAAGACTTCATCTTCTCCAACATCCAGACGGCGTCGTTCCTGGCCAAGCTCCCGGGCAGCATCAACGGCCAGCAGTTCCTCATCGAGGACTGCCACAACTGCGACATCTTCCTGCTGGACCACTGCACGTCGGTGCAGATCGACGCGTGCGTCAATTGCCGCATCGTCGTGGGGCCCTGCGAGAGCAGCGTCTTCCTGCGCGACTGCAAGAAATGCACCGTCATCTGCGCAGCGCAGCAGTTCCGCACGCGCGATTGCGAGGACGTGGACGTCTATCTCTACAGTGCCACAGGTAGGGTGACGACTTGACACCCTTCGAGCTTTATTGACTGTGGTGGCTGACCCTATCGTGACTTTTTCATTGCAGAGCCCATCATTGAGACTTCCAGTCGTCTGCGGTTTGCGTGTTTCCCGCTGACCTACTTCTCACTGCAGCAGCAGTTCCGTCAAGCCAAGTTCTCGGCATGGAACAACAAGTGGAGTGAGGTCTGTTGAGCGC
>JAIKVH010000900.1:0-11538 GCA_024679275.1 Phytophthora niederhauseri
GTGATTGGGCAGATTGTCCTGTATCCCTTAACAAGTTGTATCCCATAACTAAGGTTATTCGGTAGTATAATTAGTGTGGGTCTACTAAAAGGGTGGGCGCGCAATTATTATGGCCCACACTAATTAAAACCCTAAAAAAATGCCAAGAAAACAGTATAAGTTTTACTATGGACATACAAACATTTACATTAAATTTCGAGAAGATGTACCCACACTAACGGATTGTCCGAAGCTTGCATTAGTTTTGTTCCCGGCTTGCACTTCTTTTGTCGGTCGACGGTATATTAAATAATTAAATACAAACCCAGGCTACTAAATAGAAAAACGCTAACATAAACTTGCGAAGGAAATAACCTCTTGTACTACTAATGTTTGAAAATACTCGCGAAATTCATAAAGATAGTCCCTCGAGAGCAACAACAAAACAGATTTTGCTCAACGCTAGTAAGTAAAACAATATTCCCCAATTACAACGGTTTTATTTTCTTATCTCCATTAACTATGTAGCCACCACTCAAGCTACTGGACTGAGCAAAAATGCGACTAATACAAGTTCAACGGATTCAGGTGGGTTGTTTACATCGGCGACCTAGCAGCTATTCTACGCTTACCAACGCATAAATTAGATTATATGCACCTGTGATTTAGAGCCAAGAATCGCAAAGGTTGGATAGTTAGGGTCGAAGTTTCCGAAGTCGATTGATTGAATCGATCCAGCCAAAACCGCCCGATATTTTTATTTGACTTGATCTTACTATGTAAGCAGTAAAGTACGAAATTAGAATCGATTCCAAAAGACTTGAGATTTGTATTCAGTGATCGTAAACCGACCCGAATCGATATTGGTCAAAATTCACAATACTGTACTGTACAACAAAATTTCAGATAAACCGACCCGAATCGATATTGGTCAAAATTCACAATACTGTACTGTACAACAAAATTTCAGTGGACTGGGGCCAATTCCAGCGGAATTGCATTACTTAATAAGTACAACGGAATGGCCGATGCGCACTGCATGCATTTCTAGCGGAATTTTGAGCATATTCCAGCGGATTTCATCCGCCCGAATTCGGGCAGGCAGCGGATTGATCCAGCGAATTGAACAGATGGCGCCTTTGCAAAGACATTTTTTTTTCATTAGAGAGTGGGTGGGTGGACTCCAATCACAGGACTGCCCGCGGCATACCGCTGGCGGAGACGATGGCAATGCCGGCCGGAGACAGCGAAGAGGAGTGGCGTGGTACGGCAGCGTAGTTATGGAATGGAAGCTGTCGCCGCTGTGCCACAGCGGCTGTGGTAGGAAGGAAACCCGTCATTCAGGTTGACACTCTCACAGGGAGTTTGGGCCAAGTCCTACAGTAAGCAGGGCACCCTGTTTGTCCCCTCCACAACTCAAAACACGTTTGCTTCTGATGCACGCTCTGTTTACGATATTTGACAGTGTAAAATAGCGATCCGCTGGACAGCAAAATCGCGCACTGCAACACAAAACAGTGGATTGCTCGTTCCAGCGGGTGAGTCGGTTCCAGTGGATAGAGCCATCCGACGTTTTATTCCAGCGGAACTGCAGTACTCACCACTCACCCTTAGACCGTGATCCGTGTCAACATCTCTCGATAATGGCAACTTGAAATGTGCGTTTATGCTTTGAGAATAACCACAGGAAAGCTTGGATGTCACCCATACATTACGCCTTTCTTAGCCCCGTCGTTGGTTGCCTATCGAGAAGTCACTACTGTAACAAGGATAACTTATACTTAAGTAATACAATTACCACAGGAAATGCTTTGGTAGAGACAAGATCGTCGCGAAGAAGCCGCCGCTATACTTTACCAATGGTAAATTACCATTAGTGGCAGACGTCCTGGCTGTAAACTAAACCGAAAACGAAAAAATAGCAGTGAAGCACAACTTGAGAATCGATCAGAACTCCGAATGCATGCAGCTTGCCGTCCACGCGAAGCATATATAAAATCTTGGGCTCCAAAATGACATGTCTTCAAATAATTATCACGTCCGATGTTTTCAATGTAGGACGGCCTGCAAGTGCTTGAGCAAGCGGAGTAACCTAGTGGTCTGAGATTTTCGTTTAAGTGTATTATTTATACTGGGATAGGAAGCGACGAAGTGCTGATAGCCCAGCCCACACAGGATTAATTCGGGCGCTGTTCCCCCGCCCAATCGACACCGGTAACATGTCTTAGGTCAATGTACAGTAAGTGATGTGGATTGACCGAGTGTTTTAGACTTCTCAAGAATGATGGAGGCTGGTTCATTTGCAAATTCGTCGTCGTTTTATTGATTTTGCTCTAAAGTCGGTTGTACGTCGTGACCATAGCGGTGATACATTGTCGGGCAGATTCTGCGGCTGCGAAGCAGGCGCAGGAGATGCCCGTGGAGCGTGCGGATTGAGTTTATCAATGGCGGTCAAAGGTGAGTTAACCAATCCTATCCCAGCCTTCGCGAAGCCCTAGTTGTTTGAGTGTATTATTTATTGTGTCGTTTTGCCGAATATCTGTATCGGCTTTCTAGAGCGCGCAACGCGAGATTGATCATTCAAGAGTACGCTGATGCACTACACCATTCGGGCGCGTGTCCCAAGACTCTCCAGCTCAGCACCTTCGAGCAAGTTGTGACTGGTCCAACGCCGCCAAGAAACTTTTCCCTCAAGGAACCCACGAGATCAAACCATACGTGAGACTCACCGCTTCTCCATCCATGGGCAACGACAGCTGAGGAGGCACAGCAAGAGATCAACAACAACAACAACAACAACAACAACAACAACAACAACAACAACAACAACAACAACATACAAAATGTAAACTCATATACTAGCACATTCACCCCATAGATAATAACGTTGCGTGGGCTGTGTGGGGGGCGCGTGCCCTCCGTGATCTCGTGATCCTCTATCAAATAGCTACCAAACTAACTCCAGGTCTGTTACCGCTCAGGGCCACGGGGAGGCTGCTGTTGCTGCTGTTGCATTAATTGCAAGTGGTGGTGGAGCGCTTGTTGCTGCATTTGCTGCTGGTGGAGCTGCTGGGCTTGGTGCTGGTGATGGTATTCGTGCTGCTGCTGTTGCTGAATTTGCTGATGGTGAGCTTGAAGCTGCTGATACTGCTGGAGTTGTTGGTACTGTTGGGCTTGCTGTTGTTGCTGGGCCTGTTGTTGTTGAGCTTGCTGCTGCTGCATTGCACTGTTGTACCGCGCCATATTGGCAGCCATGTCCAGCGCTTGCTGACGCGCCTTCTGCGCCTCCTGCAGAGCGCGAGCGGCGGCAGCGGCCGCCGCTGCCGCTCTGGCGGCTTCTTCCTCTGCACGCTGGGCCCGCAGGAGCAGTTCGGCTTCTTCAAGTCGCATCTGGGGCGCGTAGTTCCACATCTGCTGTTGTTGCTGTTGTTGCTGTTGCTGCTGCTGCTGCTGCTGCTGCTGAAGTTGTTGAGCGTGCGGGTCCACCTTCACAGCATTTGCCGAAACCGCCGACGACGTGGAAGAACCTGAGCCGCTGCGTGTCAGAGCCACCGCCATCTGCGCGGACGTATTGGAGTAGCTGGCCATACTCGCTGGAGCCGACATCTTGTCGTTCGGACTGCTGCGCACCATCGTGGATGACATCGTCGACGAAACAGGAACGCCACTCACCATCGTTGCAATCGAGCCTCGCGAAGTCGTCCCCGTGCTATCAGCACTGCTTGCACTTGGATCGTAGTAGCGAGCAGCCTGCATTTGCCGCTGCAATTGCTGCTGCTGATGCATCACGGGAGACTGATGGCCGGGGGTTGAGGTCCTGCGCTCAGGTGACGGAACATTCAGGAGGCTTGACATCAAGCCCATCCGATTATGAGCAGGCGCGGAAGACCTTCGCGGCAGCAAGTGCGCGGTCGGGCTTGGTGCAGACACGGGAGATCGAGCCAACTCGGCAGCAGAAGAAGGCGGAATCGCACGAGCATGCTCGATACGAAGCTGCGGCTGCTGCCGCTGTTGTTGTTGCTCTCGTTGTTGCTGTTCCCGCTGTTGCTGCTCTCGTCGCTGTTGTTGCTCTCGTTGCTGCTGCTGCTGCTGCTGCTGCTGCTGCTGCTCTTGCTGTTGACGCTGCTGTTCGGAAACGCGAGGCGACTCCTGCTGCCGAATTACCATCGACCCATTCCCTCTAGGAGTGTCACCCCTCGGCGACTCCGACTCGTTCAGAATCGACGAGAAGGACATCCGGCTGCGGACAGGCTGCACAGGAGGTGCTGGCGGTGCGAGCGCTTCACGACCCTTAGGGGCGCTATCCTGCTGCTGTGGTGCGCTCGAAACCGTATTGGTTGTTGACCCCTGCGCCTTCGCACCTCCAGGAGTAGGAGCACCCGCAGCAGGAGAAGACTGCCAACCACCATGCCGCGACTCCATCTCTGCTGGTCTGCTTGATTCCATCGGCATCGAGCGAGGAGGGGCTACTGGAGGTTGATGGGGGCTGCTGGCTGACTGCGAGATAGTGCCCACATTTCCTGAGGCTGCGTTATTCATCATCGCCATATTCAGCATCGCCTGCTGCGAGCTATCATGACGCCCCATTTGATTCGGGGTGCCTCCAGCGTTACCTCTTGCTGGACCCATTCCATCTGCCCCAACACTCGCACTCGTATCCACGGGTCTGTCGTACTGCTGAGCGCTTGTTGGCGATAAACCGATTTGTCCAGCAGTAGTCATTGCTTGCTGAGGATGCTGTTGAGTCTGCATCTGAGCCATGGGTTGGTACATGTTGCTCGGATGACCCATTTCAGCGTACGATCCCCTCGCTTGCTGGTGCTGCTGCATCGAAAGCTGCATCATTTGGCTGTGTGACGAGGCCTGGGGCTGGGAAGAAAGTCCAAGTTGTTGGAGAGCTTGCAGTGATAAATGCTGTGGGGGAACTTGGTGCTGTTGCTGTTGTTGCTGCTGTTGACGAGAGAATTGATAAAGTCGCTGCGCATTCGCAGCACTCATCTGACTCTCGTGGAACTGAGCAGTGTTGTTTCCTCCGGCAGTACTGTCAGAAGTCATCCCCTGCGACTTTTGCTGCTGCTGGAACTGCATGATTTGCAATTGATGCTGCATATTCAGCAGCTTTAGATAACGCTCCGAGTTGGACGCCGGGTTCATCATTTCGCGAGACTGCTGTTGCTGCTGCTGATGTTGCGGATCTTGATGGGCTGGCATTCCAAACTGGTTCATCGAGAGTTCACCCACGTTATGCATTCCTGGCTGTGCTGCATTTAGTGCCGCTTGGAAAGACATGTTGCCATCACTGACCCCCATAGCCATTGATCCACTCGGCATTCCCATGGAGATTCCACCTGGAAGTTCGACCGAACGGCCCATCTGACGCAGTGTACCACTCATAAGCCCAGCGGCGGCCGACCGGGGAGACGCAGCCATGTTACCACTCGCAGCCGCTGACGCTGCCCCCTTAGCGGTTCCACTTGTCGCTGCATTTTCGATACGGCGCTTCAGAATATCCTGCAGGTTAAGTCGATTCTTGTAGTTCTGGTAATAGTTCTTGATTTGGGCGGCCGTCTTCGTCGGGATGTTTTCCGTTAGTGTCGCCCAGTCCTTTCCATATTGCTAAATCATATCACATAACGCATGATCGAATCAGCATGATAAAGATATAATACACGCTACAAAACAACGAGCAGGACGTACCGAGAAGTACTTCAGGAAGTCTGCCTTTTCCCCTTCCGTCCATTTTTGAACCACGCGTTTTGCTGGTGCTGCTGCGTTCGCATTGCTGTTGCCACCTGCGTTCGCTGATGGTGACGAAGTCTTGGCATGGGGAGTAATGGCTCCTCCTCCACTCTTTTTCGTCGACGCTGACGCTGGTGCCGAAATCGACGCAGTTCCCGTTGCAGTTGTCGAGCTTGTGGTCGCACTGGTCTTCGGGGATGCATTCGTAGCGTTTGGTTGCTGACTGTTTCGACGTGAGGCAGGTGTGGCACCGCCGCTCCGATTCGTTTTCTTTCCACCTTGCGTTACCTTGTCCTCCCCAGGAATGGAAATACGAGGTGTAGAACGACTGTTTGATGCAGCGTTTGTAGCTGTTGCGGAACCAGCGGCACCTTTCTTCCTGCTGTGGTTTCCAGCCTTTTCTGCCCCCGTGTTACCAATAGATTGCGAGGAACTTGATGGAGCCGTCGGAGTAGTTGCTGATACCGGCATCGTAGCTCCCTCTTGCATCTTCTTCATTTTCCGTTGCTGTTTTAGTTCTTTCTTCGTCAAGTGAGGTCCACCATTTTTCGAGTTTCCATTGGATCCTGCTGCCTGAACCTGCTGCTTGCCCTTTGACGAAGCGACTTCTTGGGATACAATGCTGGTACTGGTACCTACCACTCCACCATTCGCAGCGGATTCAAGCTCCTTACTAGGGGTCGGATACTTCTTCAGCCGTTCTTCTATAGACAAGGTGGAGACTTCGTAACCCGTGCTGTACGAATTGTCACTCAGTAGTGATGCGTAATCCACCAAGAATGGACGCTGCTGTCCCGCAATGAACTGTTCCAGCTGTTGCGTGTACAAGTTGAATTTTTCCTCGTCCGAAGTATCGGAATCTCCCGAGTTCATGAT
The DNA here is from genome assembly GCA_024679275.1 of Phytophthora niederhauseri. Classification (NCBI taxonomy): domain Eukaryota; phylum Oomycota; class Peronosporomycetes; order Peronosporales; family Peronosporaceae; genus Phytophthora; species Phytophthora niederhauseri. The sequence goes on from JAIKVH010000900.1 coordinate 6,595, forward strand.
ATCATCAAGCTGTACACCCGTCGGCGGTCGAACACATGGTGTGTGGTCCGAGCCGGACACCAAGTCCAAAGCAGATAAAACTTCCGATGAACCAGTAGCACTACCTTCAGTGTTTAGCGCAGTGTTTGCATTTCCAGTCACCTTGGAAGCAGAGCCACGTAATAGCCGCTGAGCACCGGCTGAATTAAGGATATTATCCGAGGCTTGGTGCGAACGGAAGTTGGATGGATGCAACAATAACTTCGCGACGTGTTCCGGGAACTGAACGCCAAGACAAATCGCCGCACATGCCGACAAATTCCAACAACTCCAAGTGTTTTTAGATCCTGCTCCCCGACGCCTCAACTGTTGTTCTCGAAGCAATGCCTTGTAGTCCGCCACTTTCTTGGTCCGATAATAAAAAGCTATAACATCTCCGGTAGTCTTATTCCTCAAGAAAGACGAAATCCGCGGGAAGTTTTTCGGGAACTGCAGAAACTTGTCCATGTAAATGCACTTCTCCAAGTCGTTCCAAGGGTTCACCTTCATCTCAGCCTTCTCCTTCAATTTCCAGTCCGTCACAAGACCATCAGCCATACAACTTTGACCATTTACGAAACGTGTAAAGTAACGCTGCTGTCGCTCCGCCGGGGTGATCAACATGTCAGGAATAACTGTTGATAACGCGTTCTTAAGTCGCTTTTTCCGAACCTCTTGATCGATGAGTGCTTGAGCCTTTGCCTGCTCAATCTTCTCCAAATCGTTGTTGTCCAAATCACCGCTAGAATTATTCGTCAAACGCGAGGACGTCCGCACAGCACCCTCATTTCCAGCAGCTTCGGCCGCCTTCTCAGCAGCAACTAACTGCTGCACGTGAGGGCTCTGGTGATTGGTATTCGTCGTTCGGATCGGCCCACTCTCGCCCATGCTTTTCAATTTCTGTTTCTGAAGCTGTTTTAGACGTAATTTGTCCTGGCGTTTCCGATCTTTCTCCATTTTTTTCACTCCCGATTTCCACGACTTCTTCAGCTCAACATAATCCCGGGCAAGTTTCTTCATGTACTCGTGACGAGCGCGATTCCTCCTCCGTACTTTCAAGCGAACCTGGTCCGAAATCGCCGACCCGCGATCAATATTTGCCTGGTAAAAGGCGTAGTCGCTGGGCTGGTGGTAGATTCTTGTTGCCAATTGACCCTGCTCCATTCGCTTTGGAATTTGCTCATTAGCAGCGGCCGTCTTTCGCATGTTATCTGAAAACACACCCGCTAACAACTCGACAAACTTGGAATCCACCGCCACTTTCACCGGAGCACTAAAAAGAGCTTGGTCATTGGAGGTAGTAGAAGCATCTGAAGGAGAAACGGGGGTGACTGCCAAGCCGGGCTCAGCAGCTGCATTACCCAACTTCGCCGTGGCAACCGCATAGTCAGGTTCACCTACAGAAACAACCTCCATATCGACCGGTTTTGAAGGCGATTCATGCTTGGCCTCCGCATTAGCAATCGCTCTCTGCAGTGCTTTAATCTGCTTCTTCACACCCGTGATATCCGAGTCCAAAACATCAATTGTGGAGAGAATTTCCTCTTTCGATGGTTCTGGTGGCGCTTCGAGATCGCGTTCGGTGTCACTACCGCCATTCACGCTCATCTGGTCATTCTTTCCTGTTTCAAGTTTCACAGGTGTAGAAGACTCCTTTGCGAGAATTGGCGTTGGCGACTTCACTTTTCCCGGCGTAGACATCACGACAGCCGTCTCCTCAGCAACCTGAATTGGTTTTCCACTGGCGTCTTCAGCAACATCATTGCAACCCTTCGAAACTTCATCAGCAGCTCTGGAGTGTTGCTCGTCCTCCGGTGCATCACCCTTTACGGCAGCTTTTTCAGTCTTAACTGGGCTGGAGTGGGCGCCAGATGAATCATTTTCTTGCGAAGTACCTCCAGACGTCTCATCTTTTAGATGCAAACTGTCGTCTTTTTGCTGCATCAGGCCCTGGCCCCACCCAATTCGTGGCCGTTTAGTAGGTTGGGGTGGTGATGGCGCGATTAAGCCTTGGCCCCAGCCCAGTCGAGGTCTCTGGCGCTTCGTTGGCGTCCCTTCCCCCAGTACGGTAGGTGATGGAGTTCCACGAACCGCGCCACTAGGAAGGGGAATATCCGGTAATGCAGGCAACTCTTCACGCAATTGCGAGCCGCGTAAGTCGCTTGCACTTTTTCGACTTGGCGAATTGGTCGCACTTGTAGACGATTCTTTGACCCGCTCCGTTACTGGGAATGACCGCTGAACACCTCTGTCCATAATGCTATCCATTGATCCTGCTCGCATCAACTCTCTTCTGACCGCATCTTCTTTCTTCAAGTCATCGTGGGGTCCTCTTCTTCGACTTTCAGCGTTGCTTTCCGATGTAGCAAAAAAGGGTTTTGGAGGAGAGGACTTGCTCGAAAAAGACGAAGCTGCACGAGACGTTTTACTTCCACCCGCATATCCCATCGAGCTTGCGGCCAGGCGGGCATCCGAAGGAGTATGCCCCGACGAATAGTGACTGCGTTCTGGAAGTGCTGAAAACGAAGCTCGACGATCGAGTGCAGGGCGTCCACTGCGCGGAGGCGAGTTCTTCTGTGCGAGAAATGACGAATCACCTCTCTGCTTTAGATGCACGTCCTGTTTCCCTCCATGAACTGAAGTCTCCAAGCCCCCATGTAAAGATGACTTCTCCTCCTCACGAACATTTTCATCTCGCCGTCGGCTATCTGACAGGGCGAACGACGAAAACGAAGTTGACCGAGGCTTATTGCTATCGGCATAAACCGCGGATGACGGGTCAGTCATGCTACGTTCAAGCCTAGCCCGCTTTTGACGCCCCACTCCAGAATCAGGCTGAGTATTTGTCTTCGCAGTGGCACCAACACGATTTCCCTCCAGGGCGCGCTCGAGAGAAACTCTGCTTTCCTTTGCTTTGAAAATGCCAGCACCGGTAGGTGGAACGTGGCCCTCCGCCAAGTCCTTTTCGCTTGATGGTATCACTGCTTCACCCACCATTTCACCTTCTTCGATTTCATTTGCTTCGGGTATGACGCGGGGCTTAATCGTCGGCTGAGTAGCGACGGCTTCTTCAGCGTGCTGCCTATCCTGAAGCTTTTTAGACTCAGTGGAAACTGGCACTTCGATTGCAGGTGCTTCAGAAACTGGTGTTTCACTTGTGGGTGCTTCGGAGACTGGTGCCTCGCTCGAAAGTTCCTTCTTAGCACCCTTCTGCTCATCATCATTACCAACGCTTTTCATCTCGATATCAGATCTCGAGACTTCCTGTTGGCCCGAAGCTTGTTGATTCACACTGGAAGCTGCGTCCATGTCCACGTCAACATCGTGCGTGGAAACGGTTTTTTTGTCGGCCTTGTCATCGTCGATCAGTTCTCGATCATGACTTCTTGTAGTTCCAGCGCTCTTACTTCCATCGAGTTCGGGCCTAGTGGAATCAAGCTCTGCTGGCACTGTCGTCCTGTTTCCAACGCTTATCTTCGATTCAGGGTAATCTGACGGGCCCTGGTTAACGGGGGATTGATTTTCCTTGGGCGGTACTTGTGCTTCAGTATCCACAACAGCAGAGCGCTTTTCATCGGTTTCTGTTTCCCCTGCTGCTGCGCCCGGTACTTCAGAAGAGTCCAATGGAGTTGTCGTAGCCTTCGTAATAGTTCCTGAGGCGTCCTTGGCAATACTTACAGCTTCACTCGCCTTAGACGTACTCTTATCGACACGCTCATCGGTTTTCGTGGCTTCCTTCGTCTGATTAGGCATCGCTTTGCCTCCCCAAGATCGCATGGAAGAGCTACTATCTGCTCCCGGACTTGAACGCCCGCGTCGGTCTCCAGCATCCGCTATAGTTCTATCCATCGATTCTGCATGAGAGTTCCGTTTCACCGCGTCATCTTCATCCACTGAAGGCGATCCATACGCCCTACTCCTCGCATCGCGTCTGTCCACTTCCCTCGAATCAATACGTGACCTTGAACGCTCGGCGTCGTACCTCTCCGTCATGTAGCTCCTAGAAGCTGTTTCACTAGAGTATCGCTCCCTCCGGTCAACAGGAGACCTGTATCCATCGCTTGCAATCGGCGAGCTGGCCTCCCTTCGATACGAGGAAAAGTTGTCCGCACTTGGACGAGGCGGTCGTGCAGGCATACTCGACATTCGCTTCACGCCACTGTCTGCCGTGCTGGTCATATCCCGATCCGTGCTTCCTGTATCACTTGGAGAACGTGAGCCAAGGGACCTCTCGCTGGTCGTAACGTGACTCTCCTCGGGCTTCTCTTCGCCTTCTTCGGCGCTCGCCGACGGCTCGCTGTCCCTGTAGTATTCCGACGAGAAGCTCGACGCGCGCACAAGCGACGTCGACCTGTAGCCCACGTCCCGCTCCCGCGGGCGTCCACGATACGCCTGCTCATACTCCCGCTCACGATCGCGCGGGTCCCTCTCTCGGATCTGTCGGTCGCGGAATCCAGCGGGCGCCTGCGTGGTGGCTTCGCTGCTGCCTCGGTCTCGACTGATCGAGCGTCCCCGCGGCACCGGCGCCGCCGTTTTGTAGCGCACCTCCTTAGGGTAGAACCGGTTGCCGCGCTGGTAGTTGGAGTAGCGTCCTCCTCCCCGTCCCCCTCTGCTGGACCACGAGTCGCGCTCCCGTCCGCGCTGCCTGCTGTCGAAGTTGCCGCCGCCGCCGCGTCCTCCTCGCCCCGAGACGTACTGCTGCTGCTGTCCTGTCGGCGGGTTGCGCGCGCCCCGCTCCCAGTTGGCGAACGTGCGGTGGCCTCTGGGCGAGAAGGACCTGGACCGCGACCTCGAGCGCGAGCGCTGCGGGGACTTGGGCGACCGCGGCGAGTGCGATCTCGATCTGGAGCGCGTGCGCTGCGAGGCCCTCGAGGGCGAGCGGGACACGGAGCGGCCTCTGACGCGCGAGAACACGCGCTCTCTCGG
>JAIKVH010000901.1:0-11530 GCA_024679275.1 Phytophthora niederhauseri
TGCTGCTGCAGTGGCGACGTCGGGAGATGGAGAGAGGAAGTCCCGCAAGCGCAAGGCGGAGAGTGAGCTGCCCCTGGAGTTCGCGTGCACTCAGTGTGAGAGGAGCTTCAAGTCTGCGCAGGGCTTGAGGACGCACGTACACATGGTGCACGAGCTGGAGGGAGGCGCGCCGAAGAAGGTTTTGCTACCCTGCGAGTTCTGCGACCGCACGTTTAAGAAGGAGGACGCCAGGAGGCAGCACCAGCTCGCCAAGCACGGCAAGGACCCGCTCATCAAGCCCGACTGGTACGAGAAGCAGCAAGCCACAGCCTCCGAGTCTTCAGCTGATGCTGGAGATGTTGCTGCTAAGGAGTCCACTGCTAGCACACCGTCCGCAACAGAGGAGGCGCCTGCAGCTGCTGAGCCGCAGACATGCTCCATCTGCCAGCTCTCGTTCCCCACAGCTCAAGAGTTTGATGCGCACTGGCAGAAGTTGCAGCCTCGAGCTGCCGCCAAGCGCAAGTGTGCCACCTGCAGCCGCGAGTTCGACGAGGAGCGCGCACTGCGGCAGCACCAGAACTTCTGCAGTCGGAGTAAGCCTGCCGGTAGCAGTAGTTGACACGCCAATCAACCACTTCAACTTGCACAAGAGTGCCCTCATTCCCCCTTTCTAGTTTCATTAACACGCCAATCAACCACTTCAACTTGCACAAGAGTGCCCTCATTCCCCCTTTCTAGTTTCATTTTTTGCCATCATTTGGGACTTCGTATCCATGGACGAACAGAACTCGAAGAGCGACGGCAACGGCACAGGCCGCCACAGTCGCGTTCAAGAGTGAGTTTGTGCCGCCTGTGGACTCTGTTGCTGCCCGCGCAGCTAAGTTAAAAGTTCACGGGCTGCGGCGATTCAGCTGCTGTTGCTGTGGCAGAAGATTGGATGCGTGCAACTTCTCGAAAGCGCAGCGGAAAGACCACAAGACGACGGCCAAAACGTGTCGAGATTGTGTGATCTCCGCCAGTGCAAACCAGGCGAGTGGCTGCACTCTGCAACAGAGGGGGCATTGTCATTCAAGTGACTCGCAGCCTCAGCAAGACCAGAGGAGGGAGGGGAGAAGAGAAGAGAGAGTTGAATTCAAGTGACTCGCAGCCTCAGCAAGACCAGAGGAGGGAGGGGAGAAGAGAAGAGAGAGTTGCTAGTCATTCGCAATGGGCGTCGCCCCAGCGGCTTCTACCAGTAAAGAAGGAGCAGACCGAACGGCGGAGAAGTTTCAGCCGTGACCAGACTCCGCCACGGACGTCACACCCTCCGCGCATAGCGGCAATCAGAGCACAACGGAGTGGAGGCTCCAGCCATAACCTGAAAGTACCATCCTTGCTCCCTCGCGGCACCGCCTAGAAGAACACAGAGCGCTTCTGGAACGAGTGCGCGATGCTTCATCCCGTTCAGGCACTAAGTAACTCGCAGCAGAGCCACCAGTAAAGAAGCAGTAAAGAAGGAAAGTGCTTTGTTTTGCCATCATCATGATGGATCAGTCCAAAAACTGCGTACTGTACGTGGTACTAAGGAAAGACTCAAGCATCGAGGAACGCCACGAACGGAAGCGGAAAAACAAACTCTACATCGAAGGTCAGTCGAGTCACAACCTTTATACACTTGTCGATGACAAGCTACCTATGTATTCCTCTGCTCAAATGCACGTCGAGCAGCAGACAGAAGTTGAAGTTGTCGAACACCGAAATATTGTTTTCACAAACCCGTATACAAAACGAGAAAATTAGTACACCGTACCCTATTCATGGTACCACACCTACAGACATCATCAAAAGCTGTGGTCATGGCGCTGACGTCGCGGCTAGCGTGGCGCTTCGCCTCGCAGGGCTCGTACCCTATTCATGGTACCACACCTACAGACATCAAAAGCTGTGGTCATGGCGCTGACGTCGCGGCTAGCGTGGCGCTTCGCCTCGCAGGGCTCTCTGCGCCCGCGGTGGTCGTCCAGCACCAACGTTTCTCGCCTGCGCGGCACGCCGCACCTCAAGCGCAAGCTCGGGCAGCACCTGCTGGTCTCCGATGGCATCCTGGACCAGATCGTGGCGGCGTCGGACCTCTCGGAGATCTCTTCGGACACTGTGCGAGTGCTGGAGATCGGCCCGGGCACAGGCAACTTGACCTCGGCGCTGCTGAACGTGAGCCCTAAGGTGCAGGTGCATGCTGTCGAGTTCGACCCGCGCATGGTGGAGCAACTCAAGCTCCGGTTCCCGGCCGAGATTGAGTCCGGCAGCCTCGTGCTGGAGCACTCGGACTTCGAGGACTTCCGCTTCGCAGCCGAGACGGAAGAGCAGGACAAGGAGTTCGACGCCTGCGTAGCCAACATCCCGTACCAGTTGTCGTCGCTCGTGGTGTCCAGACTCTCGAGCTACATGCACCGCTTCCCGACGACGTTCAAGTGCGCGGTGCTGCTGGTGCAGGAGGAGTTTGCGCTGCGGCTGCTGGCACAGCCCGGCAACAAGAACTACAGTCGACTGAGCGCCAACACGGCGCTGGTCGCTGATGTGACGTCGGTGGTGAAGGTGCCCAGAGAGCACTTCTTGCCGCCGCCCAAGGTCGACTCGAGGGTGATCAAACTCGCGCCGCGGGCAGCGTCAACGCCAGCTCTTCCGGCGGATGAGCTATTTTTCCAGAAGTTTGACGCGCTGTTGAGACTGTGCTTCGAGCGCAAGAACAAGACGCTGAGAGCGTTGCTGCTCGCCAAGACGGCGCGGTCGCAGTACGTGGTGAAGGAGGAAACACTGGCCGAAGGAGAAGACAAGCACCAAGCTGTTACCGAGCGTGTTGAGGCTGCGTTGGAAGCGAGTGGGCTCACTTCGAACCGAGCGGTGAAGGTCTCGGTAGGCGAGTTCATGCAACTGATGCAGGAACTGCACGAACGCGGCATCGATCTGCGTCCGAGTGCCACTCGCCACTTCCGCGATTGAGCAGCAAGGGATAGAGCAACGGATAGAGAGCAACTTCAGGAAACGCAACCTTGATACAAATACGCATTCATGTTATCTTCCTACAAGTTGAATATGCCTTGCCTCGCTCTTCCTCACCTCGTTCTTGTACAAAAGTAAGCAGAAACGTCTTGCCGTTTCCAAACGCGCTGTGCTGTCTTCGCTCAGCGTCTCCATTTCTTCTTCACTCTCTCATCCTAGCTTTTCTACATCTTCAAAAGGTTTTACAGAAGGGAAATAATTAGGCTCGTATTCTCTCGCTCGCTCGCTCGCTCGCTTGCTTGCCGTCGCTCGGAATATCCCGGCGATCAGTGGCTGCTTCCGCTCTTCTGGCGCTTGCTATGGTGGTGGTGTGCGTGATGTCGATGATGGACGTGGGATACACGAAGCTCGTCCGCGATGGGAGACTCGTCGTCGTCTTGCATTCCTGTCGGGCTCACTCGTTGCCGCTTGTGTAAGTTCTTGGAGTTGTGATCGCTCCGCGTAGACCCGCCACCCTTGCTACCAGTCGGCGACGACCCGGACAATCCTGCTGCTGCTGCGCTCTTCGATAAACTCGACGACGTGGGCTTGGACTTGCGTGTGACGACCTGCAGAAATCCGTCGCCTACTTCAGCGCACAGCTTCTGCTTCTTCAGACTCGGGAACAGCGGCTTGACGCTGCGGCCGCTGCTGTTGTTACGACTATTACTGGCGGAATCATACTGAATTCCGAAGGCGGCTCGACGCTTACGCGACTGTGGCGTGAGATCCGCGAGGTTGCTGTTCGATGGGCTTCGGACCCTCAAGGGCGACTTGAACACCGCCTTGTTCTTCTCTCCAGCCGACTCGTTCTCCTCTCCATCAGTGTCTTCATTAGTCTCCTGATCGTCGTCACGGTCGTCTGCCGAGTCTCTCTCGGGCGTGTTGCCCGACGAGATGGACACCTGACCGATGCGTTGACACAGCGACAGCGACGACTCGTTCCCGTCCTTCTCCGACGTCGGCGACGCCATCTCGGCCGCCGGCATCGCCGTCTCGGACTGCGACTTAGCAGCCTCTTGATCGTCAGTCTCCGCCTCTTCCTGAGTTGCCGCATTTTCTTCTTCTTTTTCTTCCCTTTCCTCCTCCTTCTCTTCTTCTTTCTCTTCAACCAAAATGTCCTTGCGTTCTACCTCCTCCGCCATCTGTTCTACTTGCTTCTCCTCGCGTTCTGCCTCTTCTGCGCCCTGTTCTACCTCCCGACTCCTCATCTTGCGCGTGAGCTCCTCAATGGCCGCGAACGAGTCCAGCCCCTGCCGCTTGAGCCTCCCCAGCTCCTGCTTCACGATCAGCGCGCGCACCGCGTCGTCGTAGTTCATCTGGAACTGGCGCATCACGCCGCGCACGGCCGCGGCCTCGGGCGGCTCCGTGCTGGCCACAATGCGCCGCAGCAGCAGCTTGACCGCGTCCTCGCGCCGCGTGCCGCCCTCGAGCAGCAGCTGCAGCTCCTGCTTCACCACGCTCTGGAACGCGCGCTGCGCCTCCAGCATGCGCGCGCTCGCGAAGCCCGCGCGGCTTGTCGTTGCCGCGCGCCGCGTCGTCGGAGCCTCCATGTGGCTACAGGTGATTAGGCCGCTCGGGCGCTAAAGGGAAAATGCGGAAAACGAGAAAAGAAGCGGGCGCTGATTCGCCGGAAAAGATTCATTTTACACCAATTGCACACGGATTGCGACTTTCCGCCAATAATAGATTTAGTACACGCCTTTTCGCCCAATCGCGCGCCTTATTACGCGGCGGTTACCTTACCTGCCCCTTGCTGGAAGATAATAACGACGACGAGGAGCTGCAAGCAAGACGGCGCCTCCTGCTACAAATGCTTCACACGGACTGACACGCAGACGGACAGATCTCTGTCTTAGATGATTGGAGAGATAATAACGACGACGAGGAGCTGCAAGCAAGACGGCGCCTCCTGCTACCTCCCGGCCGTGGCACTTCCGAGAACGCCCCGCGCTCGCGAGTGACTACAGTAAACAGTAGATAATTTAACGCCCGCCATGGCCCGCCGCATCTCGCAGAAGCGCAACGCCAAGACGTACGAGCGGCCGGGCCTGAGCGAGGAGGAGATCGAGGAGATCCGCGAGGCCTTCAACCTCTTCGACACGGACGGCAGCGGCACGATCGACCCCAAGGAGCTCAAGGCGGCCATGCAGTCGCTGGGCTTCGAGGCCAAGAACCAGACCATCTACCAGATGATCGGCGACATCGACAAGGACGGCAGCGGCTCCATCGACTTCGAGGAGTTCCTCGACATGATGACCGCCAAGATGGTCAGTGCGCGAGCTGTCTCTCGGTGGGTTGGAGGGGGGGTTTGTGTGTTTGTGCCAATGGCAGAGTGACAAGGACTCTGTTTGTGTGTTTGTGCCAATGGCAGAGTGACAAGGACTCGAGAGAGGACATCCAGAAGGTCTTCAACCTGTTCGACGACGACCAGACGGGCAAGATCTCGCTGCGCAACCTCAAGCGCGTGGCCAAGGAACTGGGCGAGACCATGACGGACGCCGAGCTGCTCGAGATGATCGAGCGCGCCGACACGGACCAGGACGGAGAGATCAACGCCGAGGAGTTCTACGCCATCATGACCAAGAAGACCTTCACGTAGATACCGTACACAAACACAGACATCACAAAGCGTAACAAAACTCCATGCACAGATTTTTCTTCATATAACTCGGTCTCTCCTCTACGGCCTCGTGGCCTTTAGTCAGCGACGGCGTCGTTGAGCGCCACGCAAATGACAGCCTTGTGGTGGCCGCTGTACTGGCGGATGGCCTCACCTTGACTCAGGTCCCAGAGCCGAGCGCTCTGGTCCGACGAGCAGGTCACCAAGTACGACGACACCGCCGAGAACGCGCAGTCCCACACCCACCGCTGGTGGCCCTGCAGCGTGTGAATGAGCCCGCTGCTGCTCGGTACAGGCGGGGCAGTCGGGCCCAGCGTCGAGCTCACGCTGGAAGAGCTCATTGGTCTCTGCGAGCTCATCGATCCGTTGCCGTGCATCTCCGGCTCGACCACTTCACCGTTAGCTGAGGCCGCCATGACCGCCGGCAGACTCCACACCTTGGCCGTTTTGTCCGACGAGCACGTGGCCAAGAACTTGCCGTTGGAACTGATCTTCGCCTTGAGGATGTAGCCATTGTGCGCTTGGACGGAGCCATGCAGCTCGTAGTGGCCTTCGGGCTTGGGGCGGTAAAAGAAGCACTTGCCGTAGTTGTTGGCCGCCACCAGCGCGCTGCCGTCGCGAACAATGTCCACCGATCGGATGCTGCTCTCGCCCGTGTCTCCCGTAGGCGGCTCCAGCTTGGTCACCATGGCGTTGGCCGTGAGGTCGTACACGCGCACGAATCCGTTCTGGTCTCCGACAAGAGTCTCCGACAAGCAGCTCCGCCTGGTTCGGGTGCAGCACCACCGAGTTGAGCGGCACCCCGGCATCGTAGCTGCGCTGGCATCCAGGGGCTCTCAAGTCCCAGATCTTGACGCTGCCGTCGTCCGAGCACGAGTACATCCACTTGCCGTGCCGCTGGAAGCCCAGCGACGTGACGTTGCTGGCGTGGCCGTCATAGCTCGTCACATGGTTCGGGTTGTTGCTGTTGATCTCGAACAGGCGGATGTGCGGGTTCCCTGCGGCCGCAATGTACTTCTTGTCGGGCGTGATCTGCAGGCAGTTCACTTGCTGTAACAATAGCAATAGCAACAGAGCAGGTCAGGTCAAATGACACATTGGCGTAGAACAGCGATCCCGCAGCGTAGAGCGCTCGGAATCGCGCGGTTGCAGCGGGAGAAGCAGCCTACCGAGTCCGGGTACTTGACCGTGCGGTTGCACGTGCCCGACGCGGCCTCCCAGAAGCGGATGGTGTGGTCGTAGCCCGCCGTCGCGAGCACCACGCCCGCCATGTCGCCGCTACGCTCTCAATAGAATCTCCTCGCACTTGGCTTCACTATGTGGGTCATTTCGTGTGCGATACACCAAAAAGAGATGTACCGTACCCTTCTTCACTTTATCTTATTCCTTCTTCCCGAGCCTAAACTGAGACGTATGAAGGTGACCAAGGTGCTCGTGGCGCTGTGCGTCGCTGTGCTGGCGTCTGTAGCAGGCAGCGAGGGCGTAGCAGACGTCCCAACAGGCCGCCACCTACGTCATGCTGGCGTCTGTAGCAGGCAGCGAGGGCGTAGCAGACGTCCCAACAGGCCGCCACCTACGTCAGGAGTTTGCCGCCAAGCCTGGAGAGACTGGAGGCGTGAAGGACTCCACCAACCCGCTGCGGCGTCGGGACCAGGCCCTCGTGTCCTCGCACCGCGTGTATGACCCCGTGTCGGGGCTCGCCTGCTCGCTGGTGGGGGAGTGCGTGGCCTGCCCCGAGTCCGAGAGCGACGAGAGCTTCTGCCGCGAGACGGGGTACCGCCAGGAGCTGGACTGCCCGCGGCCCAAGGACCCCAAGGACGCGGCGCTGCTCACCAACCCGGAGGACGAGCGCGAGACGAGGTTCAAGGCCTGCTCGCCCGCAGACACGGCGCGTCCAGGCGTAGCGGTGGTGAAGTTTGAGGTGAGTGCAGAGCTGCAAAGAGAGAAGAGACGAGGTTGAAGTGTAAGCTTGATGCACTCACCGTTGGCGCTGGTGTTGCATTTGCAGGCGGTGATGGCGGTGGTGCTGGCGGTGTCGTTCATGCTGTTGCGACGCGAGCGAGGGAACCACATGAGCTCGTTCGACCTGCGGAAGGACCCGCGGCAACGCGCCGGGCTGCTGGGCGGTTCGTCCAGCGACAAAGGCTCCGACTAAATCCCGTAGGCCAAGGGCGTAGGTATCAGGCTCGAGCTGCTCACAGCGAGGCAAGCAACGAGTGCAGTTAGACTAGATCTACTCGTCAGCTGCCGCTGGGCGAAGCTCTCTCGGACAAACTCATCAATAATGTTAAAAGACAGCAATGTATTCCCTTCTTCGACACGAACTCTCTCGGACAAACTCATCAATAATGTTAAAAGACAGCAATGTATTCCCTTCTTCGACACGACGGTTCCTACTTCTTCGCACGCTTAATGACGCGTGCTCCGGCTGCCAACGCGTTTTTCTTCTCGGCCTTGGCCTTCTCGCGCTCCAACTGCTGCGCACGCTTCTTGAAGATGCCCGAGAGCTTGGGCATAATTGGCGGCGCATCGACTCGCTCACCGAAGCGCACGGGCGCCGAGTCCTCGAAGAAGTCCTTCTTGGTGCTGCCCGTGCTCTGGTAGTCGCGCTCGTAGAGGCGCCGAGTCCTCGAAGAAGTCCTTCTTGGTGCTGCCCGTGCTCTGGTAGTCGCGCTCGTAGCGCTCCTGCTCCGTCATCTTCTTGTCGCGCGCCTTGTCCTTCTTCTTGGCCAGGTAGGCCTTGCGCTTCTCGCTGCTGCGGCGACCCTGCTTGGCCGCGTCGTAGATGACGCGCTTGACCTCCGTGCTGATGCGCTTGTTGAAGTCGCGCATGGACTCGCCATCGCGGATGGAGCCGACCTGCAGCTTCTGCTTCTTGTTCTTCTTGCCGCCGGATGCACCGCCGTCGCCGTCCACGGCGGACGTGCGCATGACGTACTGCTCCATGGCGTCGTCGCTCATCATCTTGCGGCGGCGCTTCTTGGAGCGCTTGGACTCGGTGGGCGGCAGGTCGTACGCCTTCTGCTTCTTGCCATTGTCACGCTTGCCCTTGAAGAACGGGTCGCACTGCTTCAGCTTCCTCTTGGCGCTCACGCGGCCCATGGTGGCGTGACGTACAGTAGCTCTTGGCGATTGACACACTGGGCCGTGACGATCGACTGGCGGCGCCGCTTCTTCCTGTATAAGGTCATTTGACGGGGAATCTTCCCATAATAGAACGGCATGGTGTGAGCCACATGAAATACAACTTCAATTTGAAGAGGTCCGTTTCGCTGGATCAGTTGCCTTTTTTGCTTGGGGAGGAGAAGGAGATCATGCTCTACTCGCGCTCGACGTCCATGAACAGCTCGCGCCGCAGGCGTGCGAGGCTGACGGCCTCCCGTCTGCGGCGCTCCAAGCTCCTGACTGAGGTGGCCATGCGCAAGATGAACCTGGACCCGGAGAAGACCATGCAGATGGAGCAGATCTCGGAGCAACTCTCGCCCGAGGACATCAGCTTCTTCCAGCATATCTTCCGCCAGATCGACAGTGCGTTAAGTTGTCTGTGTCGCGTTGCAAGTATAAACATTGAGTGACTGGTTGTTTGCGTACGTTGCAGCTGACAACTCCGGGATCATGCTGCGGTCGGAGCTTCACGACGTACGCGCCCTTCACCATCATTTTAATTGATTTTGCAATCAAAAACATAGTGACGGCTCTGTTGAGATTGGGGCAGGCGCTTACCTTGCTGGGTATCTCCCCCAGCGACAAGGAGCTGGACGAGTACCTGCTCATCGCCGATGCAGATGGTCAGTGAGCAAGCAGGTCTTACTGTCATGAACGCGCCAAACTAACCCTCAAACTACATGTTGCTGCGAACAGGTAGCAAGGCTATCGACCTTCAGGAGTGGGTCGTGCTGTGCGGTATGCTCGTCACACCTCCACACGACGAATCGGACCTCCTGGGCGCTTTTAACGTAAGTTGTCAGCACTTAGTCCTCACTACCCATATCAACCAGCCACTAACTAGCATGCGTTGCAGTGCCTGTTCCCCAATGAGGAGGACATCCCCGTCGTGGTCTTCCGCACCAAGATGCAGCGAATCCTCGAGAACGCGTACGCGCACCTGCCGGACAGCAACCAGCACGAGGTGAGCTGCTACGTGGACGACATCATCAGCGCGCTCGACCCGAACAACACCGAGTGCATCGAGGTGCAGGAGTGCATCCGCATCCTGAGCGCACCCTACCACGCCAAACCACCCCAGCCTCCCAGCCCCACCGCTGAAAACATCGCCGCCACCGAGCAAGAGCAAGACCAGTAAAACGCCCTACCCTGTAATCAGATTTGTGTACCCGTCTACACCAATCAGCCACCATCTTTCAAATACATCTTTCTCCATTACCACCGAGCAAGAGCAAGACCAGTAAAACGCAATCAGATTTGTGTACCCGTCTACACCAATCAGCCACCATCTTTCAAATACATCTTTCTCCATTCCCATTCTTGATTCCGTCGCGTTCTACCTGCTGATAGGTCGACTGCCATGCTCAACGGCGCGACGGCGGCGGCGCCCGCGCACGCGGACGACCTCACGGCGGCGCTGTGGCTCGAGATGGTGGACAGCACCGTCGAGTGCGAGCTGTGCAACGAGCCGTACGACGACGACGACGGCGCCGACGGCCACATCCCGCGGCTCTTGGCGTGCGGCCACACCTACTGCCAGGTAGGTAGAGCGCGTCGTTCTACCCTCAGCGTACCCCTTCCCCTCGCTTCACTTCAACATTGTAACCCCAAAGTGTAACCTTTTGTGCAGAGCTGCCTGGACGACTGGGCGCAGCACGGAGGCGCGTCCAACGGCGAGCTGGCCACCATCGAGTGCCCCACCTGCCGCCGAGTCACGCACTTCAACGGCGCCGCGGGCGCGCGCGCTCTCCCCAAGAACTACGAGCTGGTGCGCGCGCGCCAGGAGATGGAGGCGCAGACGCAGACGCAGCTGCGCAGGCTCAAGGAGGCCTGGGCCACGCAGGTGAAGGAGAAGGAGCAGCTCGCGCGCGAGGCCGAGGAGCACGCGCGCACGGCCCAGCGGGAGAGCGTGCAGGCCTCGCAGCGCGCCAAGTTCCTGGCCAAGCAGGTGGAGATCAACGAGCAGGAGAAGAAGCGCGCGCAGGAGCTGGCGGAGGAGGCGCGGCACCGCGCGCTGGTGGCGTCGCAACAGGCTGAAGCGCTGCAGGCGGAGACGGAGAATCTCAAGCGCCAGCTGCAGAATGACGCCGCGCAGCTCGCGCGCGTGCAGCGGGACGCGTCTAGCGCTGCAGCTGTGGCCAAGGAGCTGCACTCCAAGGCGGAACAACTTCAACAACAGGTGGATTGCGTCCGCGCGCAGTTGTCGCTGCATGCTGGAAGGCACGACCCCAGCAAGCTGGTGGTGCTGGTGTGTGAGCCGACGACGGTGGGCTCGTGGCTTTTGCCGTACACGAGGTACGCCGTGATCAGCATTGCCAGTGATACTGCTAAGGGCGCGCAGGCCATCGACCCGTACCAGGCTGCCAAGACGTGGACGCGTCTGCGTCAAGTGGAGGAACCCAGTTCCTCGGTGAAAGTTTATCGTCGGTACAGCGATTTTGTCTGGTTGCAGCGCGAACTGCAGCGTCAGTTCCCGTTCGAGCTGGTGCCGTGTGTGCCGGGGAAGCAGCTCTTCTTCAACAAGGAGAAGGAGTTTGTTGGGGAGCGCATGCGTCTCTTGCAGGCTTTTTTGCGTGGTGTGCTCCGACAACCGCTTCTTGCAGTGACGGAGGAAGTGCGTGCTTTTTTGCTGTCCACCACTGAAGAGCTTGACAGCCTCCGACGCGCTAGCTCGAGTTATTATGGCAACTTGGATGGCGATGACTTGCTGTCGGTGGACGAAGAATCCTTGGACGACGAGGTGGAGTC
>JAIKVH010000902.1:0-11529 GCA_024679275.1 Phytophthora niederhauseri
CAACCACTGCTCAATCAAGACTTTCAACTCCTGCTTTAGAGCCACCTGCTTCTCATATTCCAGCAGCATCTCGCGTGAATACCGGAGATCCAACCTCGATAAGCAGTTCTGAACAAGCCTTTCATCCAGTTGAGCCCACATCAGCCCATCTAGCGTTTGCCCGCTCGAGTTCCGATCCTGTGAATATTGCAGCGGCGCCAAGCACTCCTAATCCTCCGCTGAATCTTTACTCTGACGGCAGCTGTGAGGTGATTGACGACGAGACAATGACGATGTTGAAGGAAGTAGCGGCTGCAATACCAAAAGGGGCCAACGGCAAGTGGATTAAAGTTTGGCAAGAATATGCCAAACAAAATCCAGCGACTAGGCCTGCAACCCGTGCATCTTCGTGGCCGCCTCAAGCCTAAACGTCAGCGGGGGCCTACTGTGTCGACAGCGCAGCATAAGACGTTCGCCTCCTCTGACGTTCGCCTCAGGATCGCGTCGATCTACGAAGAGAGCCCGATGAGATGCCTCCGAGCATGTCCAGCACGAGTCAATCGCGAGGTGAATGGTCCCGGGCTGTATGGCATGGCATGGAGACCGCGCGCCGCGTCGCCCGTGAGTCGGTGTCGCTCCGGGTGATGGCGGAAGCAACGGAGATAACGCGAACTGCGAGTACAAACGTCAGGCCAGCCAAACGATCACGTCGTTTTTCGCAGCTTCGTCCAGTGCACTGTGATACACGTACATCGCAATAGAAAACAGTCACTCAACCGGTAGACTGCATTAACCAGACAGAACATCAGCTTGCTTACGCTTATTACGTTTTAAATACCGCCTCTGCGCGCTCTCTCACTTTGCACTCGCGCCACGTCGAGCTCTTCCCTCGCGCCACGTCGAGAGCTCTTCCTTCGCACTCGCTTCCAAAGGTATCTGATAATCTGAGTCTTCCCGAAAGGTCTATTTTTATTGGCTAAGAATAGTCGGGGGTGCCAGGTACTGCGGGAACCTTATGACTAGAAGCACATATTTGTTTGTGCAGTGCAAAGTTGCCCTATCTAACCTGCCCCCGAATGAAACATCCCCTCAAAATCAAGAATCATTTCGGCCAAAAACACTTAGCACTCACCCACACCACACCAAACACCACACCAAATTCGGGTTTTGCGCGCGTCGGTTTTGGCGCCAATCGCAGCGACTCAAGCAACGATGTCCTCGACCGCAGCCGCCGCCGCCAGCGGCCATGGCTCCGACCGCGACGAGGCCGCCACGCCCACGGGCGCCACCGCCCAACGCGACGATGACGACGAGCTGGAGGACTTCGGCGTGTCCTCCTCGGACGAGGACGCGGGCGCCAACGAGCCGCAGCTGGACGCCGCCATGATGAACGAGCTGCTGCTCGTGTGCTCCAACCTGGGCATGCTGCGCGTGCCGGCGCCGGGCGAGGCGCCCGTGCTCATGCGCGGCGAGGACTGCGAGCAGTGGATCCACGACCTGCAGCGCGCGGTGCGGCGCGACCACGCCAAGCACAAGCTGGTGGCCAAGCAGCTGGGCAAGTGGAAGATCCTGCAGAAGAAGCTGCTGCCGCTGCTCGTGAACCACCAGCACGACTGGTCGCTCGTCTTCTCCATCCTCAAGGTGCTCGTCATGCTCACCATGAAGCCGGCGCGGGACTCGACCAACATCGCGCAGCAGCTCAAGTACCTGCGCCAGTACAAGCACGAGTTCCTGCGCTGCGGCGTGATCCCCATCATGATGACCATCCTGGTGGACCCGCTGTCCCGCAAGGGCTCGGCGCGCACGGCGCAGGACTATCTGAACATGGAAATCGTGCTGACGCTCATCCGGAACCTGCTGGCCATCCCGAACGAGGACCCGCGCTTCGTCACGTCCACCACGTCCTACTTCAGCCACCTGCAGGAGGACTTCATCTGCACGCTGCACGAGGAGAACGTGTACGAGATGATCCTGCTCTTCGCGCAGGACATCGACTCGCAGGAGAACCGCGAGTGGAACTTGCTGATCATGGAGATGATCGACCTCACGCTCGACTGCTCCCAGCCAAAGTCCGTCGTGGTGTTCGCCAAGAAGCAGCTGACGGGCGAGACGGCCAAGGGGTCTGGTGCACAGCCGGCTGCCAACTCAACGCCCGTGGGTAACTCTCGACCTTCTCGCAATGCGGCTCCGGCCGGTGGAGATCTACTGGCGAAGCTGAATAGTGAGAAGAAGGCGTCGGCCCTGCACCAGTCCGTTCGCCAAGAAGCAGCTGACGGGCGAGACGGCCAAGGGATCTGGTGCACAGCCGGCTGCTAACTCAACGCCCGTTGGTAACTCTCGACCTTCTCAAAACCCGGTTTCGGCCGGTGGAGATCTACTGGCGAAGCTGAATAGTGAGAAGAAGGCGTCGGCCCTGCACCAGTCTGGATCACGTCGTCACTCCAACTTTGGCGGCGTCCTGACCATGGTCGGCCCCACTGGACGCACCACAGTGCTGTCCGACTTCTCGAAAACGGTCTATGATCAGGTACCCCAGGCGGCGAAGAAGCCGGTGACAAGGAGGAGAGGAAAGAAAAATGCTGCCCCAGTGACCGACATCCACGAGATTTTTGGTGGGAAAGGAAAGGTGACCGAGTCAGACGAGTGAGTTGTATGCTTGGGGATGACTATTGACGTGGTAGGAATGTGCTGATTAGTGTGTGTGTGTATGTTTGCACAGACGTACGATGCGGGTTCTCCAGGAGGTCTGCGACTCCATCGTTTCCAAGTCTTACTCCCAGCTCACAAACTCATTGAAGAACGAGTTCCGTAGAGGAAGCAGCAAACTGATCTCAACAGATCGACTTCAGTATTTCCACCTCGTGTGGTTCCTCACTACCTATCACCGCTTGAAGGTCCAAGCTCTTAAATCACACTACAAGCATCAACTGAAGGCTGTGCAGAAGAAGACGACGGAGCTGCAGAACGCCTTGGATTTCACGACACCCCCGCCGCCGGCCCCCGAGAAACCCGACTACGATGAAAAGGCCGTGCTCTCTACGCTGGACATGTTCTCGTTCAACTTTGTGCTGCAATCGATCGAAAACTACGCTACGATGAAGAACTACCACGGTATGACGGTTTCTGTCCAGCTTTTGGCAGAAATGATGGCATATCTCGCTGAGCTTACGGCGAGTGATGACCCTCGTTTCCAGCGAATTGCGGACTCCTTGCAGCATAAGATTTTCTACGAACGTGATTTCCTGGATCGACTGCCAGTGCTGCTCAAGACGTGGTCCCCTGGTCTTTTCCCGAAGGCATACGTGGTTGACGTCGTTACTCTTACTCACGTACGTCTCCTTGCTTTTAAAAGGGTTTATTGGGTGAATTGGACTAACTCAACTTAACCGTGTGTGCGCGTGCATTAAATTCAGCTGGTTTTTAAAGTACTCGACTCTCAGGGAACTATCAAGGTTCTTTCCCGAAGGAAAGCGTACCTGGACAAGTACGTTGCTTTATGCTCGTAGGCTGCTAGCAATAGGTTTTGGTACTCATGGTTGCTGTGTTTCAGGAAGCGTCTGAAGAAGAAACGTGGTGACGGGGAATCTAAGGAGGGTGAGGATTCGGATGGAAGCTCCACTGATGAAGAAGAAACTGAAAGGCAAGCACAGCTCCTGATGGAAATGCAGCGTAAGGAAGCCGATTTCGATGTGCGGAAGTACTTTTCAAGCATGGTGTCGTCCGACACAATCAGGATGTACTGCTCACTGCTTGCCGACTACCGTGAGAACAGCGCGAAGGTGAATCACTACATTCACTCGTTCTTCTACCGGACAAAGCACTTCCAGATCTACCAGCAAGAGGAATGGACGATGCAGCCAATGCTGTTCAACATCCACGTGCTGCTACTGTTCAACAAGATGCTCCAAGACACGTACATCCAGCGCCTTCCTGAGTACAAGAACTTCCTGGACTTCATTCGTGGTGTTGTTCGGGATTTCTTCTCGCTGGCCGACAAAAACAATTTGCTATTTGTTGAGGCCCTGCTGCGCCAGCCGTATCCATCGAAGTCATGCATGCTGATCCAGCGCAATTACGATCCGATTGACTCGATGAGTAAATCCAAGTCCGAGGCTGTTGCCCTGGGACGAGAGAGGCGAATCGAGGCAATTAATGAGTCAAGACGGCATCGAATTGCGCTGGATCATGAAGAGCTCGAGGGTGAGGCTGAGTTCCAGTTTACGCTGGGGCCATCGAATTTCCAGTCGACCTCTCTCGTGGACAAGGAAGGTCAGGAGGAGGAGGGCGAGGCTGAATTCAACGCGGAGAGCGCTTCGGCGAACCCTTCGGAAGGTGCTTCGCCTGCCAAGCCCAAGCCAAAGAGGAAGGCGCCCATTTCTCGTGCAGCAACCGAGCGTGCCAAGAACTGGAGCAAGGTTGAGGATCGCTACCTCGCGAAGGTTTTCATGAAGTATCGCCACCTGCCATCCGTGTACGAGGTTATTTCGTACGAAGACATGTTCCAGGAACGTGACCGAACCCCGGAGCAGATCGAACGTCGCGTGAAATATCTGAAACTTCATCGGAAGACTCACGATTCATCGGATGAGGATGAGAATGACCAAACTAACTCGGACGGTGAGCAGAATGGTGAACAGGAGGATGGTCCTGAAGCTGTGCGAGAATCCAGACTGGAGAAGGACCTCGCGACGCTCGACACTGCTCGCCCCAGACGACGTCTGCGCCGTGGAGTAGATCTGAGTGATGAAGACAGCGATGATGATATGCTGTTGGGTGGCTCAACGCAGGCTACGGCGGAGCCTTCTCAGTCAACCAACACCGGTGATGCCCCTACTGATGACGAGCCTGCGACTGCCTCAATTGCTGTTCCCGATGAAGAGATGAACGCTGAAGATTCGTCTACTGAAGTGCAGCCCTCCAAGACGACGAGCGGTGATGAGGGTCAAACTGAGGACATGGAAGACACGCAAGTGCTACAAGATAGTATTCGCGATGAGCAGTCCACGGAAGCGGAGGCAACCCAAGAGCTAGACAGCGTCGAAGAAGTCGCTGCTAAAGATCCCGCGGTGAGTTCTCCGGTGCCTGCGAAGGATGGCGCGTCGGCAGAGGATAGTGCTATGACTGGCGGTGAGCTCCCGTATGCTACTGAGGCTGTCACCGTCGAAATGGACGTTGCGAACTTGAATGGCAGCCAAGAGCATGCGAACCCCGAAAGTGATGCCGCCAATGTGCAATCTCTTAAGCGAGGTCGCAGCGACGAAAATGCTGACGACGAAGGTGAGGTGGAAGGCACTCCGGCGAAGAAGGTCCATCGAACTGAAGCTGAAGAGCCCACTGCTGATGCGTCTGCGAGCGAGCAATAAATGTAAATGCAAGCTGTGCATGACACCAAATTGATTCACATTTACTTACAATGCCCGGTTAGATTATCCCTTCCTGCAGGTCTTCATCGGCCTCTAAGGCTTCTGCATCAGCTTCAGTCTCCTTCGAGCTCATATTGATCCGGTGCGCACTAACAATTTCTGAGAAGCCCTGGGTACGCAACAAAGCTCGGTAGAACGGTAAATCTTCGTCTGCACGAGTGGCGAGGAACTCGGTCTCGTCGAAGATCACCACCGACTCCTTCGTGTCTCCAACCACGAGACAAGCGTTGGTGTGGCCGCTCAGCAGCTCTGAGAACAGGTCGAAGCAGATGCCGCGAACTTGTTCGTCGCGCTCAGCCTCCGTGTCAGGAGGAGAAGCGAAAGCGAAGGAGCTATCGACGTTGTCGGGGGGCAGGGGATCGCATCCGCCGATTGAGTCGTACTGCAGAGCTCTTGGGAAGAGTAACCTGTCCAGCTCTTGCTTCGCAGCTTCAAAACACCGAGGGAGGAAGATGGCATCCTCTCCAAGGTCATCTCGCAGACCCATACCACGCCACGCCACGGACTGGTCGCCAACGTATTCGACAACCTTGCGATCGATGTCAGCGACGAGGTATAAGCCCCGCGTAGGAAGATCCGATCGCAGCGCGAACTCACTGTTCACGCCAACCAAGATTGGCGTTGGGCACTGAAGGTAGGAGAGTAGCGGCTTCGGCAATACGGGGGCGTACACGTGACACCACGAGAATGGACGCAGCAGGTTGCGGATTGCTTCGGCGCACATTGTCAACAGTGAATACTGACTCGCCACCACCACGATACTGCACTCGAGCACAGCGCTCGCGAGAATTTGGAGTACCATCGCAGTTCCAAACTGCTCAAACAGAATCGTCATGGGCACATCGACCTGCGTTTCCAGCGTACTCAACGGCAGACTCAGAATGCTGCTGTGCTTTCGGTGAGCTAGGCGGCGCATTTCTGGGTGCACGTACGTGTGAGTTCTGGCACTTGTGATGGTCGTCCTTTTCCAACTGATGCTGCTCTGGAACAGTAAAGCTAGCCGGTCATGTGCAAAGATACTGGATTGCTCTTGTGAGCTCTGCACGTGCTCCTCCACTAGCCTTCTCAGTGAGTTTACCAGCGGTAGGTGAGAAAGCAGGCAGAAACCCTTAGCAACATAGTGCTCTTCGTTGGAAGTCCCCACATGCACACGCTCATACGTCAAGTAGACCGATCCGAACAGAAAACCATTTCGACCGCTCTGCTGGAACGGGAACAGCATGTCGGCGGGGCATTTTTCACCTCCTGCTCGCTTGATGAGGATACGCCCACTCGGAACGAGGAACGTTTTAATCCGTCTTGAGATGTCATCGAATGACTCGTCCGTGCTGTCCATGTCCTTGTGTGGGTTCGGAACCGGCATCAGCATAAGTGTACCGGCTGGATCCTCTCCTTCCTGTGTCTCCAAGAACGTCGCAAAGGTCAGTATAGTATCAATTCCACAGCCATCCTCCTTCGGGGCAGGGGCGTTTGTGGTTGGTGACTCGTAATTTGGCCGATAGTGCACTTGCAGGCCCTCAGGCAGCTTCGTCAGCCGAATAATGCTCTCCAGGTTCAACACCACTTTGGCAAACTCGCGGTCTTCGCTCTCCTCCGCAGAATCGCTTTCACTTCCTTGCTCACTGTTGTTGGCGCTCATGTGGTCCGAGTTGCCGGTAGTACCCTTACTGTCGGTACGTGCTTCTTCGTCACCTTCCTCGGCTTTATCTTCTTCACCCTCTCCTTCACTCACCGATGCGGAATCTTCATCTACAGCTTGCACTCTCGAGTACTCCGCGGACGAAAAGGCTCTGGACAGCAACTTGGGAGGAGAGTCTTCCTTTGACTCGACAAGGTCAAAGTGAATAAGCGAGTCCTGCAATGCAACTTTGTACAGATCGCTCCTAGTGAACCGATCAAACCACGAGGAGCGCAGCATTGCGAAAATCTCCTGCTGCGCCTTGTTGAACAGCGCCTTGGCAACGGGCTGTGGGGGTTGAAGCTTCTCGTCGAATCGACGGCTGGCAATCGCGAGATACAAATCGTTCTTGGTCGCCAGGGTGATGGCCTGTGAGTCGTTCTGCGCCTTATCCACCAGCACTCGCGCTAGCCGCCAGAACAGCTCGTAGTTTGCCTCCTCCAGCACAGGCTTCAGCACGTACTCGACATGGAGCCAGAAGTAGAGCTCGAAGTGCTGTCGACTCTGCATCAGGAAGAGTAAAAAGTAATGCGCCGCGCGCGGCTGCTGCAGTATCCTGTCCATCGGAATGGTCCTGGTACCGTCCTCGGTATCAATGAGCATCTTGAGGTACTCGTCGCTCTTGAGGAAGCGCGGCATCTCCTCCCTCGTGAGCCGCATGTAGGCCAGTTTCTGGATGGGGAAGAAGCTGTCGTTGACCCTGCTGCTGCTGTCAATGTTGCCCCGCACAAGCTGCTCCAGTTCGGGCGTGAGCTCCAGCGTCGTGGCGATCTGGAACTCGGACGCGTTGTCGATGTACTTGTGCCAGATCTTGAGCGCCTGCTCGCGGCGCTTGTCCTCGTCCACGGTCTGCAGCTGCTCGATCTCCATGAGGAAGAGCAGCACCTGGTGGTAGTTGCTGTGCGTGGCGTCGCTCGGGATCTCCGTGTCCGCCGAGAGCCACTGCAGCAGGTACGGCAGCTTCTTGGGGTCCTTGACGATCTCCTTGAGCGTGAACGGCACGTGGCCCTGCAGCTTCTGGAAGCTGGTGGTGTCCAGCCCCACGAGCTGCCGCTGCTTGTCGCTCTGCGCCGCCTTCCCTCCGCGCTTCCACTGCGGCAGCTTGTTGGGGCGGAAGAGCTTGCGCAGCTTGGAGCTCACGGGGAACGGGTCGGGCACGCCATTGCGCAGCGGCGACGTCTTGCCCGTGAGGCGGACCGAGTGCTTCCGCGGCTGCGGGAACGTCAGCCCCACCACTGAGCTGCGGCTGGGGGCTGCCTCTGCGCCCGCGTCGCTGGGCTTGTCCTCCCCGAAGAGCCACGAGTCGAGGCTCACGTTGGCGATGGAGCGCATCGGCATCGTAGCTCGACTATAGGATTTGTAACCCAGGTACGGACGGCTCCATGGTGTAAGTAGGTTACGTGTGTTGTAACCTTCGTGTAACCTGAGTGTGTACGTAACCCCCATCAGGTTTCTGAGGATTTCTGAGGCTGCGGAGGAGATGGCGGACCGGGCGAAGGTGCTGGGCTTGTACAAGCGCATCCTGACGCTGCACCGGCAGAAGCTGGAGCCGCAGTTTCTGAGGCGCGGAGGAGATGGCGGACAGGGCGAAGGTGCTGGGCTTGTACAAGCGCATCCTGACGCTGCACCGGCAGAAGCTGGAGCCGCACATGCGCGTGCTAGGGGACCAGTACGTGCGCGACGAGTTCAAGCGCCACAAGAACGCGGCGCCCAAGTTCGTGCCGCTCTTCTTGCGCGAGTGGGAGGCGTACGAGGGGCTCATGCAACAGAAGAAAGACCGCTTCGGCCAGGAGCTCTCGGCCGAGGACAAGCAGCTGCTGGACGTGGGCCAGAAGGAGAAGCTCCAGTCGCTGCAGGACGCCGCCAAGAAAGTGGGCGAGACCATCGCATAGAACGCAACAACAGCAGATCAATAAACTGCCGAGACTTTAGGACGTGCTTCGATATTGTCTGGCACAACACAATATCTTTGCTCTAATTACGTAGTATCGATGGCAATCTCCGAGTGAGAGCGGCAGTGGCAATACGATGGCCGCGGGTGCGCTTGGGGCGCTGGGAGGCTTGGGCGTCGGTGCAGCACTGGGATCCATGCTCGGCGGCCACAACAACAACAACAACAGTGGATACAGCGGGTACAGCGGTGGCGTGTCCGACAACACGTACACTTTCAGCGGCGACACGGGCGGCGGCGATTTCGGCGGGGAAGCCGGCGACGACGGCACGTTCGCGGGCGACTCATGATCGTCGCAGTGAAGAAAGGACAAGGACGAAGCAGCAATACATGTAGTGATGCAATGCCTACCGGTAGTTGCCCAGAACGCTCGACCCACATAAAACCAATGAAATGATATGGGTTGTGCACGTACCAGCAGCGGCCACGTTGGCTGGGCGAGGTCTGGATAAACGCTGCTGCTCAAAATGACACCAGTCCTGATAGCCGGCGGAGATACTACAGTAGTTGTAGTAGTAGTAGTTATCAGACGATGGTCACTGGCAGCACTGCGCCAAATGGCCTCGATCTTGTCTCAAAAACTGCTCTACTCGTGGGGCACTAGTCGTGGCAACTCACAAGCTGCAGGACGTGAACGCTTGTGCCCCCATGCCCGCCATCCTTCACCATCCAGCTCACACATTGAGACCTGGTACACCTGCGCCTGTATCCCTCCCTCCATGCCGCTACATGTACCGCCCTCCTCTGACCATGCACGCCTCCTCCTCCCTTTTCTGATCACAAGCAACTCGTAGATATATTTTCTGATGTTTTCACTTTCTTTGCTGGGGGGTCTTTTGAGAGGACGCCTCCTTTTGCCTTGCGGTTGCTTGCCGAACTCAGCTCGCTTCCACGCTTGCGGTCGTTCGCCAGCCTTCAACGCACATACTACTACACGGGGACACGCGAGCCAGTAGCCGGCCGCGCTTACTTGGTTACGAGTACCTTCTTGAGCGACTCGACGCGGACGGGGCCCGCCCGTGAGCGCACCGGGTACCGCTCCTGGTACATGACCTCGCACTTGTTGTTGGTCTTGATGTCCTTGCATAGCGCCTCCCATACCTTGTTCTTCTTCATCTGGATGGGGGTCACGGGCTCCTGCAGCTCCTCGCCGCTCGCGTACACGCGCTCGCCGACCTCGGCCTCCGGGCTCGGGTCCAGCAGCTCCACCTTGCCCTTGTCGTTGGCGACGAGCAGGATGGCGCCCGTGGAGCGCGTGCGCACGACCTTGACCATCTTGAGGTTGCAGAGCACCACGACCTTGCGGTCCACGAGCTCCTCCTCGGCGAAGTACGGCTGGTGCTCCATGACCATCTCGAGCTCCTCGCCCTTGCCGATGTCCACCTTCTCGATGTAGTGGCGCTCCGAGTTCGGGTGCGCCTTCACCTCGGTGATCTTGCCCACCCGCAGGTCCAGCTGGGAGAAGACGATCGGAGAGCTGTACACGTCGGACTTGACCATGGCTTTCGAAGGCTCTTGGTTTTGGGGGTTGGTTTGCTTGGGCTTGGCCTGGCTTGGTAGCTAGCTGGGAAGGGGTCCTGCCTGCTTGGATGGAGAACCGCTTGCGCACTGGAAGACAACTTGGAGAATGACAGCTTCGGAGCCCCCTGGCGTTGGAGTGTACGTACCCCCCGCCTCCCAAGCATTTGAAAGGATCCAGCTGGGTGAGGAGCCCCAAGACATGCAGCGGGGGCCAACTTCAAGCACGGCGGGCGGGGTTTCCGCCAATCGCATTGGCGCGTTCATGGAAAGGGCGCGTCCGCCGACGCCGATTGGCCGGAAAGTGCCGCGGGTGCCCACGCGCGTGTCTTGCCTGCCGGGCTCAAGTGTGTGCGTTCGTGCTGGCAGCAGGCAGGCAGCCCTCGTGTCCCAAGCTCCTCCTTCTCGATGAGAGGTAAGTCGAAGGCGCGGCGGCTATAAGATCGAGCAAGCGCAGCGTCCGGGTCTGCGGGGGCCTCGGGCCGTGCCAACGTGAGACCACGTACAGTAAGCATGGAAGCCCGATCTAGGCTGATGAGCATCATCGCCGCGCGCGGCGCTTCGCTCGAGGGGATGGGCACGTCTATGTTGAAGTCAGCTCGACCTGCGAGATCTAATACTGCTTGAAGTTCCAGGGCGCCTGGAGCTTCAGCGCCCCGACCGGAGCGCGGCATACAAAGCGCAAGACGCGCCGACGCGGCCGAGCGCCTGGAGCGCCGCTCGCTGCCGTCCAGACATGCGCACGAGGCTGCTTGGTGTGCGCTGTCCAAGCAGCAGCGGGATGTGCCGGTGGGACGCCGGCAGCGCTGTGTACGCACGTGTTGTCACGCTGGCTTCGACCGGAGATTGACTGCGCTCCAAAGCCCGCAGGCGCCATAGCGGACGTCGGACCATGCAGTTGGCGCTGCTGCTGTACGCACATGCTGTCAACAAAGCGAGCGGTGCGGTGGCGACTAACGCAAGGAGCAGGCTCGACTCGG
>JAIKVH010000903.1:0-11523 GCA_024679275.1 Phytophthora niederhauseri
GTTAGCACACCTCACACCTATAAACTTACAAAATATAAACAACTCCGGTGAAATCCCTGGTTCTAATCCGGGCACGCGCGCCAGCTGAGGCGAGGCGGGTGAACGTTTGACCGCCCCGGTGTATAGCTTTAGCGCGTCCCGGGTGTAGACTCCCGAATGGGGTGCACCCAGAACAAAACCCTGGTCGGAGATAGTACACCTAGGTGTACACTTCCAACCGGGGTGGCGTGTGTCCTTGTGAACAATCCCTGTGGATTCGTTTGTCTTCGTAACCAGGGGTCTTCAACCGTAGATGAGTTGTCTTGATACTTGTAGGTCGCTAGGCAGCAGGGCAGAACGTAACCTTCCTGGACGCCGCCTCTGACAGCCCTTCTCAGCAGATAACCAAACAATACACACAGATACAGAGTTATATACAAACACGTAGCCTTTCCTTATTCTTTTGGACCGTGAAAGGGTCGGTCACTACTCCAGTCAACTCCAGCCGGACTCCGAGATACTGGTCAATCCCGGACGGCTTTGGCTCACATCAAGTACTGAGGGAAACTAACACAATCAATACCTCCTATCACACAATAGCACTTAAATCAATACTTCCCACACCGGGGCGGGTGACAAGGTAATCAGTAATATGAAATGTGGG
Organism: Phytophthora niederhauseri; assembly: GCA_024679275.1. Taxonomy (NCBI): domain Eukaryota; phylum Oomycota; class Peronosporomycetes; order Peronosporales; family Peronosporaceae; genus Phytophthora; species Phytophthora niederhauseri. The sequence goes on from JAIKVH010000903.1 coordinate 644, forward strand.
GCCTTCCTGGTCTGGACGAGCTCAACCGCAACTAGGAAATGAAATGGGATGGATCAAGCTCGGGTTGTCGCCCGGCACTCACCCTAACTTGGACTGGACTTTGTTGCGGGAGCTCGACCCAGATGTCACAGTTGCTGGGCCCTCACACGTAGACTTAGTCGGTCCTCCGGGAATGCTCGTCCGGTAGGCTGCTCCGACTCACTTGCGCGATCCTTGGTAAAACGAACTCTGTTTATCTGTTATCTGTTGTCTCTCTTCTCTGTCTGTCTGGCTATCTTCTGTCGATCTTTACATACACTCCATCTTGACTTGTCTTCACTATGGTCTTGTCGTCGTAATCGTCCGCAGTCCCTCGTAGCATACTTCCAGCAAGTACGATCATCACTGGGTACGCAAGCGAAGTTCAATGTTCCGCGGAATCCGAACATATCTTGACTGGTCGGCTCGGTCGGTCGGAAACATCTTGGACGTTGTATACTGGATCTCCACATCTGAGATGGTCTCTCGGTATCTTCATCCGGGATTCAGGTTCATCTCCAGACGGGATCATACCCCGCTTGGGCTTCACATCTGGGCAGCTTCATGGCTTCTGGGTCTTCACTCGATCCGGTCGGGATCCTCTTGCGTTGTACAGAGCACCAAGAGCAGGCGGCCTCCATTCGGAGGTACTTCTACGCTCCCTTGGGCTTTGCCTCTCGTCCGGTAAATGGTTCCAGCCGGGGTCCGCTCTTGGGGACATCTCCATCCGGGGTCACCAAACCTTGTACGCTGTCAACGCGAGTCCGGCCGGGATCCGCTTCTCCCATACGCCACGTGTCGCTGCTTCCCTCTCCCATAGTGAACCTCTGAGCCAACCAATCACAGGCGAGGCTCGAGGTAATCCGGAAAATCTCCTATCCCATCGTGTCATCCGGGAACCGACGCTGCGAAAGGACAGAGACATTTCGCGTCGACTCCGGGAGTCGACGCACCCCTTGTAACGAAGGGCTCCGCCAATAACAGGCGTCGAGGGGAAGATGGCGTGTCGGTTCCGGGAACCGACGCTGCGGTGCGGACGGTTGCAAACGTACCGCGCTGGAATAACTTGCATGCTGTCGTGCAGCCGGGCTGCACAACAAAGCGCCGCGCAACCAAGCCGGGCTTGAAGTCGCTCGCCCGCGGGATGTACCCGCCGGCGGTATTACAGAAGAACACCCGTCCACGGCTGGGCCTGAACGAGGTCAAGAACCAAGCGGAGCCGGGCTCCGCACAACAAGAAGACGGCGCATGCGAAGGTCGCTGCGCAAGTCTCGGCCTGGGGCCGAGACGCTACAAGAAATGTCTGCAGGGCAGACGGAGGCAGAGAAGCCGGACGTCGAGACGTTGTGAACGTCTTGACGCGCACCTGTGCCGGGTTCCGGCGCAGGAAGATGACTCTCGCTAATCCTCCGACGCAAGCGTCGGCGTTGACTTCGCTTCCAGTCATGAGCTGGAACCCCTTCGCGCGTGACTTGCACGATGGACGCATCGAGCAGATATGCATTCTCTCGGACGCCGAGAGAACGAAGAGCGAGAATGAAGAACTGAGGCAGTTCTTCATGGAGAGCACCACTGAGAGTGAAGACACTCTCAGTGCGAAGACGAAGAAGGAGCGCTTTGAAGAGGAGAGCTGGGACTCGTTGAAGACGAGTCCCTACTACGAGATCTTACGGGAGTACGCGGACGTACTTCCGGAGGAGATCCCTGCGGAGCTTCCGCAGGACAAGGGCATCCAGCACGAGATTGATCTCGTGCCGGGCACGAAGTATTGTGTCACGCGGCAGTGGCCACTGCCGCGAGAGCAAGTCAAGGCGATCGACGACTTCTTTGGGAGTCGTCGCAAAGCTAGGCAAGTGCGGGAGTCGAAGTCCCCGCACAGCGCTCCGACGTTCTGTGTCAAGAAGCCACAGGGCGGCTGGCGCATCGTTCATGCGTACAACAAGCTGAACGATGCGACGATACCGGCGCAGACACCGATACCGCGAAAAGATGTCATCATCGATTCGATGGCCAGGAGCACCATCTACAGTGCTCTTGATCTGCGAGATTGATCTGTGCGACGGGTTCTATCAGATCCTCATGCGTGAGAGCGATATCCCTCTCACGGCTATGAGCACGCCAAGCGGCATGCTCTGGAAGTGGCCGGTGATGCCGCAGGATCTGAAGAACGCCCCTGCGACCTTCAACAGGTGCGTGACACACCTGTTGCGCTCGGTGCGCGACTTCGCACCGAGCTACTTCGATGACGTGTTCGTCCACAGCCGGGCTGCGGACGGGATGAGCGATGTTGAGATGCACAAGGTGCATCTCCGGAAGCTCTACGCGAACCTGAAGAAGTGAATCTTCGGGGTGAGCGAGATACCCGTGCTCAGTGTCTCGTTGGGAAGAATGGTGTCCGCCCTGACCCTGAAAAGGTCAGAGTGATCAATGAATGGCCGACTCCGTCGAGCGTCGACGCCGTCGAGCGTCAAGGAACTGCGGCAGTTCCTTGGCTTGGCCGCGTACTTGTGCAAGTACGTGAAGGACTACGCGGGCACAATACGCCCGCTGTCACAGCTCCTGAAGAAGGACGCCGAGTGGAATTGGACTGCTGAGTGCCAGCAGGCCTTCGATGCAGTCAAGCGGGGCTTGACTGAGGCGCCGATCTTGGCGGTTGCCGACCAAGATCGCCCATTCCACGTTGTGGGCGACGCATCCGACTTTGCGATCGGATGTGCGTTGATGCAGCACGATCACGAGGGCCGTGATCGTGTCGTCTACTACCAATCGCGTCAGCTGAAGCCTGCTGAGCGCAACTATCTGGTGCATGACAAGGAGCTCCTTGCCATGAAGTATGCACTCGCGAAGTTCCGAGTGTACTTACTCGTAAGCAAGCCGTTCGTGGTCTATACTGACCACGCGTCATTGCGTACGGCCATCTAGTCGCCATACATCTCGCAACGTATGGCGAGATGGCTTTCGTTCTTTGCGGAATACAACTTCCGGGTTGAATACAAACCCGGAAGACTCAATGTGGTGGCCGACGCGTTATCGCGTCGACCTGACTACGCTGCAGGCGAAGCAGACGTCAATGCCATTGACGCCATGCGATCGAGCACCCCCACGTCGTCGCTACTTGACGACGTGAAGGCCGCGTACGCGCACGGCGCGGACGCGAAGCTCATGCTGGCCTACGGCTCGGCGCCTTCTGACAAAGCTCGTCAGAAGCTGCCGAAACATCTCCGTGCGCGTGCACACCGCTATCGGGTGCACGATGGGTTACTGCTCTACAACGCTGTCGACGACAACGCGGACCGCGTTGTCGTGCCCAACGACCATGACCTGCGACTCAGGATCATGTACGAGTACCACGATGCACCGACTGCGGGGCATCCGGGCCGTGAGAAGACATACCTTCTTCTCACGCGAGACTTCTACTGGGCCCACCAGTATAAATGGGTGCGCAAGTACGTCCGTGCTTGCGAGGTTTGTCAACGCGTGAAACCTGCGGCTTTCGCGCAGGCTCCCTTGCAGTCACTACCGACTCCGTCGGAGTGCTGGCAGTCCATGTCTTTGGACTTCGTGTTCGGTCTTCCCCCGGACAGCCAGGGGAACACGGGCGTTGTGGTCTTTGTTGACCGCTTCAGCAAGATGGTACATCTTGCTGCAGTTCCCGCTGAAGTGACTGCGAAGCAGACGGCGCGTCTGTTCGTTGACATGGTGTTCAAACACCATGGCATGCCGATCGACATTGTGTCGGATCGAGACCCGCGCTTTACAGCACACCTTTGGCAAGAAGTGTTCACACTTCTTGGGAGCCAGCTTTCGATGTCGACTGCGGATCATCCGCAGACGGACGCGCAGACCGAGCGCGTGAACCGCGTGCTCGTGGGCGTGCTTAAGAGCTACGCTTACTCGTTCCAACACTGGAGCGAGTGCTTGCCGATGGCGGAGTTCGCCATCCACAACTCGGTGCATGCCTCGACTGGGCATACACCGTTCTACGTGAACACCATCAGGCATCCACGCCTCCCGAGTCTACTCGGGATGGTGGCTCCTTCCCTAAGTGGGGGAGGATCTACGATTGCAACACAGCAGCCGCAATATGCCGCTGACACTTGCATAGTGTCAGCCGCGACTACGCGCAAGAAGAGCAAGAAGCACGCGTCTGTGCAGGACACAGACGCCAGGAAGAGCAACAACAAGAAGAAGAACGGGTCTGTGCAGGGCACAGACACCGCGAAGCTGAACGCAGAGGCCAGGCCTACTGCGGGAAACGAGCTGAACGAGTTCAGCTCGGACGCAATCAACTTCGTGCAGCGCAGGCAAGCCGTCATTCGGTTTTGTCCAGGACGCAATTGCAGCTTCTGTCGATCGACAGAAGCTGAATGCAGACAATGTTGGCAGGGGCAACACTAGTGAATTCGAGAAGGGTTCATTGATTTTGTTAGCTACTCAAAACCTGCCTAAACATGCAGTTTCCGACTTCGGGGCGAGCAAGCTTGCTCCGTGCTTCATCGGGCCATTTACAGTGTTGGCACGGCATGGCAACGCTTACACGCTAGACATCCCGTCTAGCATGCGCCTCTATCCGACGTTCTACGTCGGACGGTTGAAGCCATACCTGCAGCACGAGCTATCTAGCTCGGCTGAACCGAAGCAGAAGACTCGGCAGAAGCCATCATCTTCTCCAGCGCGAAGTCGCGCTGGAGCAGCAGGTCGAGCTGGAGATCCAGCCCGACCGGGACGATCGAGGCGGTCTAGGAGACCGTCGCAAAGTAAGGATACTCAGGAGCGCCGAGCGCAGCGCTCTGTAGCTACTCCACGACCGAGTTCCGGTCGTGGGAAGACGCGAGATCGGGGTCAACACCAAGTTGACCACACACGGGGCGTGTTTCCACCACCGCCGCCACCTATTCGCGACGCACACGGCTCAACTCGATGGATAGTTGAGCAGATTGTTGACCACAGTATCCGGAGAACGAACAGAGAACCAGTTCGTTTTCGTATTCGTTGGAGAGGATTTCCTCCCAACCAAGATACATGGGAGCCGCGGGACGTCTTGCTCCAAGGCGTCCCGGACATGGTGAGGGCGTACGAAGCCCACCATGCGCTTCACGCTGGAAAATAATGCGAACGCTGTTGTTTACAACAGCGCCCGGATACAATTCGAGGGCAGGCTGTGGTGCCTGTCCCCGTGGCAGCGACGCACATCGCGCGCTGCTGCGCATGATACACACCAGCAGAGTTGTTCTCCGCTGTCCCGCCAAAGGTCTTCAACTTCGACGTGCTCGTTACGGAACGAGCACGCTCTCTTCAAACGCCATGCATTGCCCAAACGGTCAATGGTGGTTGACGTGCCGAGACCGGCATGTCTAACCTTGACGGGGGGATGGTGTAACGGGGTTACACGCACAAATGGCTACAGCCACTTGTGACTCTAACAGACGCGATGTCTGTTAAAGATACGAACACTTCCTCGGCCTTGATGTACGTTACATCAAGGGCTACATTCATTTACGATCACCACGACAGGTGGTCCATAGACAGTTAGGATTCCTATTGGTTGAAAGCAGCATCTTTTAACCAATGAGCGACATGCATAGCAATAGAATTCTGCCAACCAGCCGTTGGCAGATTCTTATCTTAGAATATTACATTTAGAGGAAGTCAGAAACATAAAACAAAAATAACAGTTCTCATCTTTACCAAAACACGCTACTTAGAGTCTTTATATTGTTTAAAGTATACTCGTGGATCTCGAGTATACTTAACTCAAGTAAAAGAAACCTACGCTTCCTCATACACGTGCGCACACGTGTAAGCTAAAGTAGTGAGCCAAAGTAGGCCCATTACATTATGAGAAAAAAAGCGACGGTTATTGTGAGCACATCTATCGCCAGATTATTTGAAAAAAAGTAGCGTCGGTTATTACAATCAAAACTGCCGCCAGATTATTTAAGAAAACGTAGCGATAGTTATTGTGGGAAAAACTGTCGTCAGATTATTTTAGAAAAAGTAGTGCCTGTTATTGTGAGCAAACTGGTGCCAGGTTTTGTTAGAAAAGGTGGCGGCAGTTACTTTAGAAGAAAAGACGCGCAGGTTATAGTGCATCCAACCAGCGCCAGTAATGGTGAGAAAAACGGCGCCAGTTATTATAAGAAAAAGCGGCTCTAGCTGTTGCCAGTGGCGCTGGGTATTATGAGAAAAACGTGGTGCCAGTTTTTATGGGAAAAAGTAGCGCCAGTTATATTATGCGACAGAGCGTTGGCTGTCTGGTTGCCCACTATTAGACTACTTTGGTAAATATATAAATTATATTAAGTACGAATACTAATTGGGTATGATCCGCTCATGTTTTTCATTCTCGAAACTGCGATGGATCGGATAAACGTGAAAGGTTACACTGTGCTGCATTCGCTGTCGAAGCGCCTGCAGAAGCGTCTGCAGAAGGAGATTCGACGGATGATTGCCGAAGAAAGAAACTCGTTTCACCCGGTTTTCGGTGATGCAGGTGTTGACAATGCATTCCGCCTTCAAGCCCCGCTCTGTCTTCGATTATCTGAAGAGGTCGAAGTTGAACTGGACCCGTTCTTCAGGCCGTACTTCCCTAAAGCCACTGTAAAGAACGTGGTCGTTCTTTGGACCAAGCCAGGAGGAGAAGATCAAGCCGCTCCCGAGACTACTTGACACCGAACACCGACGGCTACAACGTGTCAGACTACACCCAGCTTCCCGGATCTTTGTTGTTATGTCTATATGAGAGGACCCGCATGCTGGTTTACGGCTGGAACCGCCTTGCCGTCGACGAACCGAGCAGGATGTGGTTACTCTTGAGCCAGGCGAGATCATGATCTGGCGCGGTGATTTCATTCACGCAGGTGAGGTTTAGCTCAATTGTGCGTGCTGTTCGTGTTACTACTAACTTTCGCTGTTGTGTGTTCGCAGGAACGGGCTACGCTGAGAATAACGTCAGGATCCACTGCTACCTCGATCCACCCAACTACCAGCGCCCCAAAGATCATACCGAGATCGCCGCTGTTATCGAGCCGTTCTCGTACCCGGAGGCTGGTATCAGATGCCGAGTGCCTGGGTGCACCAACCCTGGAAGGCCTATCCCGAACCAGAACGCGTACATGGCCCACACGCGCAGGGTGCACAATGTGTATGTGAACGCACCCAGTAGGAGAAGCAAGCGAGCAAAGACTCAGTAATACAAAACCGTTTACGTGGTTAGGCATTCGAACTGCACATATTGCATCTAAAACGACGGAAAACGCATCAACATTGATCATTACCCTCACCAACCATTGCTTCACTGGCACTGCCGCCAACCTCCACCGCGAGCAGTCCTAAAACGCACACACGCAGGCACAACCTTAGCACAGCCGTAGCAAACTAGTCCGCATAGCAGTCGTACGACTCGCGCCCACTCACCAGGCGAAAGAAGCTCTGCGAGCAAAAGCTCGGGCCCGCAGGGGCTCGAACCCACGCAGGACGCGTAGCCGCCTGCATGCTCAGCGCGAGTCAGCGACCTCCTTCCTTCTCTCCTGAGCCATTCTTGCAGCGACTAGTCGGAGTTTTTACAAACCACCTTTTTTACGCTGGAATTAATTTATACAGGGAAAACAGGCTTAATAAGGTGTATTAAGGAGGTCCAAATTACGGTAAAGTGTCGCGTTTAAGTCTATTTCGGACTTCGTCCATACTAACGGCCAAATCTGCTGTTTCGTAACTTCGACCCTCGGGTTTTATGGCATCAAATGATCCTTGATGATACCACCTTCCGATAAACATCCAAATGTTGTTTAACCGAGGTATTTTGTTTTCATTTTGTGGCCCCTGTGTGAGCGATTCTAAATTGTGACCATAACCCATTCTCAGAATTAATGTAAAAAGTAAAGAGGAGTATATATAAGAGACGTAAAAACTCACTAAATCAGAGTCGCATGATTATAAGGGGGACTTCGTCCCCAATGATATTGGTACAGTGTCACTTTCCATAATTAATACCCTAGAAACTTCATAAATTACGTTACCGCTTATGAAAGTACATGTGTGTTGAAGCCATCGTGGCACGATCAGACAAAGGCTACGCTAAAAATATGGATTGCAACTAGTCCACACCAGCAAGGATGTTATGCCGTGTTGTCGATGACTAGTGAGATGCTTGCAACACACCCGGTCATCTTGTCGCTCTTAACCTTTATCCCCCAGGTCGAAAGCATACGGGTATCCAGGATGCAAGCATACCCATATGCTTTGGCAAAAGTTAATTTATCAACAAGTTTGTATACCGGGCCATTTGTTTTTCAAGAGAAAGACAGTTTGAAGTGGCTGTGCAATAGCTGGTACGGCATGTTATACAGTACCTTAGTAGAATTGAAGACTAATATTCAACGGACTATATTTCGTATTTGTAAAGCGTTTATCGGTCCCAAACTCATCAGCGACGTATATCAGACCTCTACATCACAATGGTACCGCTGTGAGTCAGTTTTCGCACGGTGGTACGACGATACCGCTGTCGTTAACATTGGCATTTTAGAAAAAATCTACAAATTCATTCGCTATGAATACTTGCTCAACTTATCTCGGGAAAAAGGAGGGTATTACTACGTCCTTCAGCTACCTATATACCAGCCTACAGAACCCAAGCGTGTCTCCATATGCCAAAAACTATTTTTTTAAGAGCCCTTAAAGGCCCCCCCCCCCCCCCGCGCACGTCCGGCCGCCCGAAAAACGCCCACGCTTTTCACTAAAAAAAATACTCAGCGCCTTGCTTTGAAAAACAATTGACACAACAAGAAGCAATAGGCGGTGAAGTCGTGAAGCAAATAGTAGAGCAGATTGTTCCGTGGGCTGAAGTTGATCGTAGAGGGGTAATGCTCAAAGAAACTGACATTTTACTCAGTTCCAAGTTAACGTGGCAGATGCTGCGGCTGTAGTGAGCAACTGGGCTTTACACACACTACATAACTACATGTCTGCTCTTAATTTCAGAGCTTTTTCGCGCAACGCGCGACTTTGTGGGCTTCAGGCACCTCTATAAGATGCATCATACTATCTTACTAAGATATGTCGTCCTCGAGTTAAAACGGCAAAAGGTGGTATATCTGTCCGAAATATTTCGGTTTTTGAATATACTTGAGGGGCACTACACCAACCTGAACTACGTGTATACCCTGGGGGTTTAAGCAATGTGTTCAATGTGGTCGCCGTCAGTGAGAAGGTCTATCGGAAATTCAACTGGGGGTTTAAGCAATGTGTTCAATGTGGTCGCCGTCAGTGAGAAGGTCTATCGGAAATTCATATTTTCTTTTAGATTTTGAAACAAGTACAGCCAATAGATCAAATCCGGGCGAAGCGAGGCGGGCGGCCCCACGTGCTTGGCTTAAACCTGTTTAAAGAGCCCCGCTTGCGGGGCTCCACTCGGCTTGTTTATCAATTACTATAGAGTGCTAGCTTTAGGCTTCCCCTTAGCCACGAGGGACGGATAAGCACTGCAAGAAGTACCAGTGCCAGATACAGCAATACTTCTACCAAGTGTTCCCAGCTAAGTCGCAGACGACCTAGTTCGCCGATAAAATCTCACAACAGGCGAGCAAGTATAGCCAGGAGCTGAGCTGCGAATGCAGTTACGTGCTTAGTTCGTTACTCGTTGTGTTGAGTTATTGAGCAGCTATGCCAAGGTGACTCCTACCATGAATTACATCGATACCGGGCGTCCAGGCGCTGCTTCAGAATCGCCTACGCTCCACACGTACTGCGGAATGTTCTTCAACATACCATCCATCGCGAGCTGGCGACTGTCAAATTGTTTGAGATCGAATGCGCACTCTTTAAGTGCTTTTACCTCGAACTCCCGATTTTCCTGTTCCAGTCTCGCAACGACTTTGCGAAAATCCCCCACTGTCCTGACGCTGATCCCTTGGAGTGCTTGCGACTTTTCCTGGTTCATATTTGGGAGAGTCTCGATGCTTTCGGAATTCGCTGCCACGTCCCACGGGATATCTTGCTTGCTGGCAAGGCTTGCGCTGTCTTTCTCCATAGGGACAACGAAAATCAACGCCACCGTATCTGGCTGTCGCAAAGCGTCCCACAACAAGCCGAGTGCTACCAGCAGATCCACAATACCCTTCCCGTTCACAGGGTGGGTGAACGCCACGGTCATTTGGAAGAGCAGAAGGGTCTTCTTTTTAAAGGCGACGGTAGTGGAGACGTTCTCACGCGTTAAACCGAGTCGAGGGTAGTAGAAGGCGTCAATGGACTTGAAGTTCGCCGCTCGCGGAATGTGGTATGGACCCGTCCGTAGGATACTGCTCGATAAATCTTTCCCATCAAAGAATTAAAACTCGTCGCTCTGCTCACACGTGAATGTCTTTTGGCGGTTGGTGTTGCCGAAAACAATACTGCTCGATAAATCTTTCCCATCAAAGAAATAAAACTCGTCGCTCTGCTCACACGTGAATGTCTTTTGGCGGTTGGTGTTGCCGAAAACGCATTTGGTCACAATATCACCACCGCTCACCAAAAGTTCGTGCGTTTTCATCTCAAATAAATGTCCGCGATATGTCGCTCCTTTCGAAACACACCGAAGATGAGAAAGCAGTCTCTCTCGGTCTTCAATTTTGCTGCAAGCGATTTTCTCGAGCACTCGGACAGAGATAAACTTCGATGCAACTCGGGTATCATATGAACGGGGGTTGTCGGAGTTGGGTATAAAGTGGCACATCCGATGATACGTAGGAGCCCCTTCCACCTCATTGACCAAGCGTTGTAACCCGGGTAAGCTATCCATCCCATCGATGTCGATCTCAAGCTCATGAGCTCTTTCGTCCACGAATTCTTGCTTTGGATGGAGACAGGTCCGAGCCACACCA
>JAIKVH010000904.1:0-11521 GCA_024679275.1 Phytophthora niederhauseri
TCACAGCAGCCCTCACCGCGGCCCGGCCCAGCCGAACTGGAGAGTGCCGTGGTGCCATCCTTGTCTCCATGCCGCGCGCGCCGAGTGCTCTGGACGAGGCGCAGGCCGCTGCTCTCCGCGCCGTCGGCTCCGACTCCTCGGTAGGTTTGAATTCTCGTTGAAGCCTCTGTTCGTCAGGGCTCTGCAGCTTCCGTCGCTAATCTTCTTCCTCTTGCCTTGTGCTCCTCCTGCCGTTTGTAGCCGCCTGCCGCGCCACGCTCATCTGCTGGTGGGAGCGGCTCATCCGCTCCTCCTCTCAAGGACTCAGCGTCGTCTCCTGAGGGCTCGGCGGTGCCAATTTTCGCCTCTGCTTCGGCAAACGGGGCATCCCGGGCAACGTCTGCGGCCGCTCGAGCGCCCGGCGTTCCGGACGCGCATTCGTCGCCAACTCCCGTTGCAGCTGGTGCTGGCGGGGCGTCGGGCGCGCGTCAGGACTCGGTCGAGGTCGATGCTGCCCGTGTTCCTGTTTGCTCCGGTCTCTCCGAGCCTTCGATGTCGAGCCCTCATGAGCGGTCGTCACCAACTCCCGCTAAGCCGATGGAAGGTGGACGTGGGGTGTCGGCTCGCTCTGAGGAAGGTGCTCCATCCTTTCCTCCTCGATCTCCGTCAATCGTGCGGTCCGATGACTCGGTCGACCCTATGTCGGGTCCGACACGGTTCTGTCGGTCGGCCTACGCAGGCACCCGCGAGCCTGCCTCGCCCGAGCCTTCGTCGTCTGCTCCTGGTGACGCCCCCGAGTCCTCGCCTAACGCTCCGATCCCTTGGCCGCTTGAGGTGGCACTCGAAGACTTGATCGAGGCAAGCGTCGCTCGCACCGTGCGCCACTACGAGTCTCGGTTGGAAGACCATCTGGACCAGAGGCTGGCTGACCTCGGCCAGCTGATGATCGGTCTCGTCCGGTTCCCGCCGCTGCGAGTGGACTGCGACCTTGACCAGCGTCTGGCAGACGCTCGGAGTCTAAGCGACGTCGTTCAAGCGGTCTCGCCGGACGCCTTGCCGCGACCTCTCGGCTGGGACGAAGAGATGGAAGCCCTACGCCAAGAGATTCGTCGCCTCGAGGAAGCTGCGGCTCGCAGCGAGCGCCGGCTCCACAACGAGAACGACATCCGCCTCCGCACCGAGCGACTGTGTACTCAGGTGTCGGCTGAGCGAGGAGAATTGGCCACGGTCGCCCAAGCTCTCCGCGATGAGCGGGATTCCATCAGCCGTCAGCTCGCTATGGCCAACCGAGCTCTCGCTCAGAGCGTCGAGGTGATCGACCATCTGAAGGCTCAAGTGACGAAGCGCGACTCCTCACTGGCGGGCCTTCACTCTGTCATCAAGAGGGACCGTCAGAGCTTTCGCAATGGATTGTCTCGCTACTCCGATACCTTGAAGAAGTTCCACGCGTATCTCCAGCAGTCCAACGACCAGCGTTACGTCTTGGCAAATCGCGACGTTGGCGACGACTCGCTGTTGCCTCCTGTTCTCAAGGAGTTCCTCCGAGACTTCGCCGCTATGGACTTCGAGCTTTCGGCCGCGACGACTCCTCTCAAGCGTCCGCGTGAGACTTCAGAGCCAGCCGTGGTCCGCCCATCCCCCAAGGCTAAGGCTCAAGATCAGACGAATCCTGACTCCGATCAAGACGAGGAGCTCGGCGACATCGACCACTTCTCCGAGGACTCGGACGATGGCGAGCCTCTGGTGCCGTCATTGAAGCGCCAGAAGAAGCAGACCGTGCTAGCTCCTGCGGCCGTCGCGCCGTCTGCACATGCCTCGAAGCTCGTTTCATCGAATCCGAAGTCTCAGCTTGGTCGATCCTCGAAGCCTCCTGTTAAGAGAAGCGCGTCCACGCCTCGTCGCCCTGCTGACAGCCGGGCACTCCGTTCTCCCTCCGCTCCGTACACGTCGGTTCAGCGTGTGGCTGCGCCGAGCCGAACACCCGCCACATCGGCAGTTTCCCCTGAGCTCGACGCCGAGGCATCGGTTCCGCGGCTTCTGGTCACGCCGTCGTCTCCGCACCCCTCAGACGCTTCCACCTCGTCGCTACCCGGGTCGCCAATCCGCCCGCTCGCTCCATCGGTGGCTTCTTCAGTCCGGGCGTGGGGAACAGAGGGCTCGGTGGCCTCGTCGATGCGGGACTACGACTCGACTTACGAGGCTTCGGTCGTTATTCAGCCTCGCAAGGATGGTCGGCCCGTGGGCTCTGCATCCACTGTGGCGTCTCTCCAATCCAAGGTCGCGGTGGAGAGCGAGAACGCGCCTGACGACGTGGTCCTCGGCCTCGGCGAGCCGACGGCTCGACGTCTTACAGAAGTGGACCTCACTCACGAAGTGGAGAATCCGGTTCCTGTGGCGGCTTCTACTCCTGCCTCGCTTCGCGGTGGCTCAGGTCGTAACGCCAAGAATGTGTCAGCAAAAGGGGCTAAGGGCCGTTCCTAACCGGGATCGCGATCCCAAACTTGGTCTGTGATTGGTCAGTTTAGCCCCGCCTATTTCCGACTGTGTACCCCCAGCGTAACCCCTGCGATCCGAGTCTCGGATCGCGAGCCGAGCGGGATTGCCGGATCGCACAGAGGCTTCTGCGCAGTGCTGCCGCACCAAAGATTCGTTGCTGCGTGAAAGGATGGCATCCTAGTAAACTAGAGCTCACGTGCTACGTGCAGCTCCTGTCGGTATATTTTTTACGTTTCTCATCGAGTGCCCAAAGCTATCAAAAGAGATTATAGTAAAACCTGCATTTTATTTATAGCATGTTGCTTTCATTGCAGTCTATATGGCCGGGTCGTGATCCCGTTAGGAACGACCGGATCGCGACCCCATGGATTGTAGGCACCCCTTCGGGATCGCGATCCCGGTTAGGAACGGCCCTAAGACACAGCTCCGCCGGCGCTCTCAACCCCGGGCTGCTGTCACTTCAGCCACCTCGGCATCTCTTCCGAGGACTGGACCTGCACGACCGAGGGCTGGTGTCGTTGCTGTCCGCCAAACCGCTGCCCAAGCGCGTCGTGCTGATGCTGCATCTCACCAGGGCGCGTCGACTGCTCGTCGCGACCCGGTCCTCCGTCGGGGTAATTACGACAGCTTACTCCCGTCTCCTCCGTTCGCGAGTCCCGGGGCAGAGGAGTGCTGGCGCGAAATCTTGGAGACACGGACTGTCCCGCCTGTTCCAACATCTGCCCAGGTTGAGTGTTCGGTCGAGGGAATCCGAGCGTTCGGCGACTGGACCAACCCTGATCATTCCTTTTGGCCGTTTATCGAGAGTCTCCCAGCCGAGCCTTGCCTGACTTCCTGCATGACGTTCCCATCTCAATTCGCGCAACGGGAGTCGCGCTACTCACGAAGCTATGGCGTCAATTTTGTTGTCGAGCAGTCGGTTCAACCGAGAGCGACGACCTGGCTTTCGCGTTGTACGAGCGTGTGCACTGGGTGTCTCCGGCGTCAGTTGCGCGATGGCTCGATCGTCTGTGTCGAAGGCTCGGAGAGGGTTCTGCTGAGTACCTGGCTATCCAGGACGCGTGGCTCAAGTACTCAGCTGAGCGCAATGCTCGGTCCGACCGACTCCGCATTCAGATCAAGCGCTGGTGGACCCTGTTGCCCGATGCCAATGGGGAGATCGGCTACACTCCTGAGGCGCTGTTCGAGCCCTCGGTTCTGCACTACTCCCTCGAAACGCTCTCGTGCCTTGTCCTCGGCGGATTGGGTCGATGCAGTCGTCGAAACTGACGGCCACGAGCCTTGGTGCAATTGCTGGATTGCCGTGTCGAATATGCATCCGTACAACACCAAGTTCGCGCCTTGCAACCCTGGAGCGATGCTCTTTATTCCTCGCGGGTTCACTCTCCAGGAGGTGGCGTCTGCAGTTATCGATCGAAGCAAAGTCTCGGCTCCGTGGGTCCGTGAGTACACCCGCTACTACGGCCATCCTGTTCCTGCTGAGGAGCTTCCCGATGAGAGCTCCGACCGATCAGTTCCTGACGAGAGCGAGGTAGCGGCGGCTGGCGTGCAGGCGACTGGCTCCCAGAACGAGGCACCGACTTCTCACTCGCCCGAGCGCTCAGACGGCTCTGCTTCTCCTGAGCCAGGTCCCGTTTCGACTCCCCAGGCTGGATCAGACAAGCCCTTGCTCGATTCCGACGACGAGGACGGCGAGATCGAGGGTTCGGCTAAGGAGTCGACATCCCCGTCAGGACTCCAGCGTCCGGCCGCTGGCTCGGGTCACCTCCAAGTGCTCACTCGCGCCGCCTCCGCCTCGAAGCCGTAAATTCATCTTCTCTTCGTTTCTTCTGCCAAGTCTGACCGTAGTCTCTCCGATGCAGCATAGTGTTTCTCAGTCTGTAGGCATCATTCGATTTCTAATCTCACTTTCAAATTGCGTCTCCATATCTCTACTTGAGTAATCCATAAGATCCGTCCGAAAGTCCATGCAATATGCAAACATGTAGTAATGTTGGTGCAGTAGTTCGTTTCGTCTGCTGAGGCGGGCTGCATCGCCCCGCCGGCAGTTCATCACGTTGCGCCAGTCGCGTCTAGTCCTCGTCTGCGACTTGGACCATCTGCAACCGGCTGTCGCTGCGCTTGGCGCGCAAGTAGTCATACATCAATCCGCCGCACGACAGGTTGGACGCGGGCTCCCACGTGGGCTCGTCATAGCCAACCCATTTCACTTGGAACTCTCTGACCGCGCGCTCGGTGCTCGTCGAGAGCGGCGTCCGGTCGTCCAAAATAGCCTCTACCTCGAACTCACCAGCAAGGTGGTCTGGCTCAAAGCTGTCCTCAGATAGAAGTTCCTCGTCGAAATCCAGTCTCGTTTCATCCGAGACATCGACTGCGAGCCGAGTCCTCGGTCGGTCGCCGAACTCATTCACGGCCTTCAGGCGCGACACATGCACGACCGGATAGAACCGGTATCCACTTCGATCCGGTAGGACCAACTCGTATGCATACTCATCCACCTTCTTCCTGATTCGGAAGGGGCCGTGCCAGCGATGCGCTAATTTCTTCGTCAGCCCTGGTTTCACACGCTCCATGTAGAGCCAGACACGGTCGTCCGGTTTGAAGAGTGACCTTGAAGTCCCGGTTGACGAACCATCGCCTGGTCCCTCGGTTTCGGAGCTGTCACTTGAAGGCTCGGTTCGGCCAGGCGTCGGTACGGACTCACGTTCGCGCCGACTCAGAGACTCATTGTGCTTCTCGGCTCGCTTCGCCTTTTCTGCTGCCTGGTACTCCTTCGCCATTTCCAAGGCAATCTCCTGCTGCCGGTTGACCTCTCGTCTCCAAGCAAGGGCTTCGGGTTGGCGGCCGCGGCCACGTTGCAATGACGAGGACATGCCCCGAAGTGTCGTCCGCGCATCCCAGCCGTGTACGAGGTAAAACGGCGTGCCCTTGCGCATGGCGTCTTGCGAGTTGTTAATGGCGAAGATTAGTTTCTCCACGATCTCGTCCCAGTCTTGTTGCAGCGGGTCTTCTGCGTACACTCGGACGGATTGCATCACGGTCTTAACCGAGCGCTCCTGCTGGTCGTTGGCTTGTGGCCGATAGCTCAGCGTGGCCCGAGACCTCGATAGCATCATCTCAGCAAACGCTTGGAAGACTTCGCCCATGAAGCGAGGGTCTCGGTCATGTCTGATGAGCGTGGGCGCGCCGAACCTTCGGTAGACGCACTCTTCGCGGGCTCGATCAACGCACAGAGCTGAGGTGTCGGCCATAGCCTTTCCCATTACGAACCCTGTAAAAGCGCACTGGAACAGTAGTAGCGCTGTGTTCCCTCGCCGAGTCTTCGGCAGCGGGATGACAAAGTCCATCGAGACAATCTGCAGCAGTCGTTCGGCCAAGATGTTGCAAGGCGAGTATCCGCGAAGTTGCGGACGGCTCTTACTTGAGCTGCAGTCTGGGCACGATCGTACATGCCGTTCCACATCGGCGAAAAGTCCAATCCAGTAGTAGTCAGCCTTCACCCTATGGTAGGTTCGGACGATACCTTCATGTCCTCCCTCCAGCGAGTCATGGCAGCTCTGTAGCACCTCTTGAACCATCGTGGTTGGTACCACCAGCCGCAAAATCGACTCCTCGGGTCGGTCGCGACCCCACCGACGGTTCGAACCGAGGAAATACAAAAGTCCATCTTCACTCAGCACAAACCTGTCGGACATCTTCCAGGCTTCTCGTGCGGCTCTGTAACTAAGTTTCGCCTCCTCGCCTTTCAACACTGTCTTGAGGTTCGACCACCGAAGTTCCTCGTCCTGTGCCGTGCCGATACGGCGGCGGCGTTCTTCCTGTACCATCACGGGGTCGATATCCTCAGCATTCGGCTCGTGAACCATCGTTGCGTCAGGTCTCGGTTGTGTCGATTGGTCCGAGGGTTCAGTATCGTCACCTCGATCCGGGTCCGCCTCAGGGCCGCGACCTTCCTGAGTCACCGTCTGCTCTTCGTCTACAAAACGGACCCGTCTCTCGCGTTTTTCGCCTGTCGGCTGGTCACTGCCGATACATATGGCGGTTCCCGCACGAAATCGAAAAAATTCTTGCGACGTGTCGTGTCTGATGCGCCCAGTACTCGGGCTGAGCTCACCACACGTTGAATTTCTTCCTTCGACTGCTCTGCTGACGAAGTATCGCCGGGTGACGAAGTCTCGGTTGGCGGTTCGTAGTGGAATTTCTTCCTTCGACTGCTCTGCTGACGAAGTATCGCCGGGCGACGAAGTCTCGGTTGGCGGTTCGTAGATAACCTCCTGGATGTGGTTCAGTCAGATCAGCTCCTCAGTTCGCGTCTTGTCGTCCACATTCGCCGACACCTTCTTCTCCAAAGTCTCGCTTGCCAGAGTCTGCTACAGCGTTGAACTCGCGGACGACGTGCAGCTACTTCACTGACCGAAACCTCGATCTCAGCTCCTTGTGTCGGTTCAGTTGTGCCATCAGTGTTTCCTTACGACACGCGATCACCCCTAGTGATTGCGGGATTGCGAGTCTCGAGTCTCCGACGACCACCAACTCCTCAGCCCCAGTTTCTAAGGCTGCGGTCATGCCGTTGTTCATACCCGAGTACTCGGCCAGATTCACAGTCGTAGTCTCGAGATAAGCACTCGCAGCGATCACTATAGTCCATTTTGGTAGCTTCCACAGAAATCATGCGCAACTTCCGTAGCCTTCGAGCTTCTCAGTCTTGGCAGAACCGTCGAACGATAGCACAAAGCCACCGTAGTTACGCGGTAGCCGCGCATACAGCAGATGAGGATCTATCCGAACACTCGGCGAACCACGTGTCGGTGGGGTCACTGGTGCCAACGACTCCTCGAGGTCAACAAAACTCGTGATCGACGACTGGAGGAGTTGTGCGAAGGTACAGTCCTTCTCCTTAACGCGCGTAACAACCACTTGCCATGGAGACAGCAGAACCGCAAACTGCGTTGCGCGCCCGAACAGAAACTTTGACTTGTGAACCCATTCGAGCGTCGAAAAACGCGTATAGACGTGGATGGTTCGACCTGCGAGCTGTGTGTAACACACCTTCAATAACTGCAGCAGGGCCAGGACCTCCTTCTCAACTGGGTGGTAGTTCATCTCAGCGTCCTTGAGGACTCGGCCACAGAATCGCACCGGGTGCATCGTTCCATCGTGCTCCTGCATGAGCGTCGTGCTCAGTGCCCACTCGTTCGCGAACAGCATCACATGGATGTCCTTGTCGCGGTCGAAGTGTCGGAGGATCGGTGCGTCCGCAACCTTCTGCTGCAGTGCGGCGAAGCTTCGTTTGGCTGCAGAGAGGTCACCCCGTCGCAAAAGGCATCATCCTTGAGCTGATAGAGCGCAGCACCGTACACGGCAAAGTCCTGGATAAACCGACTGTAGTAGTAGTTCAGTGAACCCAAGAAAGCTTGCACTCCCTTCTTGGACCGAGGAAATGAGAGCTCGGTCAGAGCCTTCAGCTTCTTCGGGTCGGCTTGGATGCCGTTCCGGGTCACCACATGGGACAAGAAGTCCACCTTGGGCTGTACAAAGATGCTCTTGGTGAAACTCACGCTGATACGGCACTCCTCGAACCGCGCCAAGAGTCGGTCCAATGTAGCCAAACAATCGTCGAATGACTCACCCCCGAAACAGATGTCGTCCACGAAGGACCGTCGTTCGAATTCGGGTACCAATGAGGACTCGTCGGGTTCTCCATCCGCGAACATGTCGGCCGCCGGGCTGTTGATCAGTTCGGACACTGCACTTCCGTTTCTGCCCAGGCCGAGTCCTGCATCGAACTTTGTAGGCGAAGACTCCATACGAAACGTCGGTTCGGACGACTGTTCGGTTCGGTGCTGTGTAGCTTCTCGGTCACGCGATTCGGCCTGTTCCATCAGCGTTCCGTAGTGTTTCCATCCACCCTTCGGTGGACATAGCGCCACAGAGCGTTGTCGAGCATCCGTTGGTATATCATGGGCGCGTTCTTGAGCCCAAAAGGCATTCGAAGCCACTCGAAGTGACCCATAGCACACACAAACACAGAGATCTGACGAGCTCACTGCGTCATCATGATAGCCCAAAATCCACTCGCAGCATCAAGCGAGCAGTACCACAGGTACTTCTCTAGGTCGGTAAGCAAGTCGTCGACCAGAGGCATCGCATACTCCATGATTGCGGTGACGGCGTTCACCATCTTGTAATCAATGCACAATCTGATGTCAACCTCATTCTTCTTTAGCACGATAACGATCGGCGATGACCATGGACTGTTCGAAAACGCGACCAAATCTGCATTCAGCAGCCCTCGGAGCAACTCATAAAGCTGCTTGAGGTGTCGGAGCGGTATCCGCCGAGCCCTCTGTTTGATTGGCGCATGTCCTTGCACATCGATGTCGCACACAACACCATACGCTGGCGGTGGCAAGGCATTACCGCTAGAGATCATAATCTTCTCTCGCTTCTGAAGCACCTTCACCACGCGGTCTTGACGGCCGCGACTCAGGTCGGGATGCCGAACGTTCGTAGCCGAATAGTCCAACTCGGTGACCGAGGCCTCGGTCAGGTCAGGCAGGAAGGCGAGTTCGTGTACATAGTCCTCCAGGTTAATTTCATTCGCCTGGTGCTCTGACACAATCTCCTTCTCATCCTCATCACCGCCCTCAGCCGCCAGCGCGGTCGCGACGGAGAGGTAGGTGCGCTCCAGCGCAAGCATCGGATTGTCGGCTCCAACCGAGCCGTCGCCTCGGTCCGAGTGCTCCGATTCACTGTCATCACCGACGCCGTCGTCACTTCCTAGCGAGTCGTCCGAGCCCGAATCGATCTCGAACCCTTCGCCTATGTCGGCAGAAGCGCTAGCACCGTCCTGATGGGTCGGCTCCTCCGTCACCCCTGACGAGACGTCGGCTCGCGCATACTCAAGCTCCTTGCGTGGAGGAGGGAGCGCTGCTGGGTCATCACCAGCTGGTGAGCCGTCAGCAGCGAGTTGCTCCTTCTCTTCACGCTTAGCGAGTTTGCGCTCCCACTGTCCAGCACAGATTAGCCTGAGTCTGTGGTCAGGCGAGTCGTCGGGTGGTCGAACCATCACCCCTGTTGGCGAAGTGTAGGTTGGCCGATCCACGGCCGGCGGTTGAGCCGCTAGCCACTCCAAATACTCGTTGCACTCCTGTTCAAAGACCGTTTCGTCACGGCTACCGTTGAACGCTAGTTTTTGCCAGTCTTCGTACCGAGGGGAGTCGAGCCGTACATAGCCGTCATTCTTCGGGAGATCCCCTATCGGAACCCATAGCAGCACTGGGGTGTGCGCATGGCACGTCGTCGGGCGGTTCATCACATTCGCCAAGCGCACCCTCTCGACCTTGCCCCGCCGAAACTTCGTCACCGTCGGGAGCAGAGCCTTGGTACGGCACACCCACACCTCGTGTGTATCTAGAGGCAGTTGGCGCCGCTGAACCCGGTACTCCACGAACTCCCAGCCTTGGACAGACAAGTCCTCGGATGGCCCACCATTAACATACGGACCGAAACCTCGGTCGTCCGGTGCGCCGAGGTCTTGATGAGCGGAATGCTCATTTCATCCGGCAACCTCGCGGTTGCGTGGAATAGGTCTAAACGCACTCCTGCGGGGATCATAAAGTCAGTGCCGAGGACTACGTCCACTCTAGCACCATGATCCATGATCCACAACTCGAATTCGTACACCCGCGCCCAGCCGAGGGTTACCTTCACAAGAGCTCGTCTCTCCGTAGCCATGGTTCCCTTCGTAAAACCTTGGATCTCCATGCAGCGGACGTGACCCTGAATGTCACCCAACCGCAACTGTTTCGCAAACTTCTCCGAAATCACACTTACGTTTGCTCCTGTGTCCAACAGAATCCTCGCTCTCGTATCGTTGACCGCACCCTTGACCAGAGCTTTCATCCGAGCCCTCTTGTCGAACTTCTGGGCGGACCACCACCCCAGCCTCTCGCCTGGGAGTAACTTGGTCACTCCACTGGGCGTTCGGCCAGGGCGTTCATTCTGCACCGCGCTCGAGACCCAAGACCTTCATCTTCACCTCCTTCATTCTCTCCACATTTTACACCTCCACCGAGGGTTTCCCCTCTCTCCTTTTCAATAGCAGTCGTTTTCACATGTTCCTTGTCCTTGCCATTCGGCCGTTTGCTTGTGCCCACAAATGCGTAGACGCAGACTGCGTCAATCGCAGGCTCAGCTAACTGTGGCAGCCCGATTGGGACCAACCCAGTTTCAGTTGGCGGGCTGCCTAGTTTAAATTGCCACCGAAGACTAGGCTTTGGAGCTCAGGCGAGAGGTCCTTCTTCTCAACCTTCGTCCGGAGGTACGAAGTGAGGGCTTGGAGCGCTTCGCGTTTGCCGATGTCGTGGACTTGCTGACACAGTC
This sequence comes from Phytophthora niederhauseri, assembly GCA_024679275.1. NCBI lineage: Eukaryota > Oomycota > Peronosporomycetes > Peronosporales > Peronosporaceae > Phytophthora > Phytophthora niederhauseri. Next base: position 10,861 of record JAIKVH010000904.1, read on the forward strand.
TGCAGCGCCGATAGCAGTAGTGGGCCGAGTGCCCGGCACCACCACACGCTGCGCATGGTCCGTACTGACACGGGCGACCATCACGGTTGTCTCGGCCGAAGTGTCGGTTGGGTCGGTCGAAGTTGCAACCGGCTTCTCCACCCCTGCGTTGACGTTGATCGGTCCGGGCGTACGTCCCCTCTGCTGCAGCGCGTCTTTCCTGATCGTTCGCCACCGCTACATGACCTCCTTCCTCTTCCGAGTTGTCGAAGTCACTGTACTCACTGAGGTCTCGGTCGTCTTCGAGACCTCGGCTGCCACTGGATTCAATTCCACTGTCGTCACGCGACGGTCCTCGTAGCATCGGACGGTCGGACCGACTGTCCTTCGATCCGCGAATCTGCAGTTCCGCCACCAAGTCGGAGAGCGTAGCCTCTGCCAAAGAGACGCGTGGGACCGCGAATCTGCAGTTCCGCCACCAAGTCGGAGAGCGTAGCCTCTGCCAAAGAGACGCGTGGGGCGTAGCGCGAGTCCTCGCGCCGACGTCCGAAGTCTCGGTCACGGCGTTCGTAGCGCTCGCGGCGGCTATTGTCACGCGCTTGCTCGCTCCGACGGTCGTCCCGTCTGCGTGAATGCTCGCGTCCACGCGACTGATGAGACGATCCATGCGACGAGGCATCTC
>JAIKVH010000905.1:0-11507 GCA_024679275.1 Phytophthora niederhauseri
TTGTTGTCCCATGGCGCATTCAGCATGAAATCTGCTTGGGCCGGTGGATTAGCTTGCCATGGTGCAGCTCTTGTTTCTACGAGCACCTCTGCTGAGTCTTCTCCTATCCAACAGCAATTGGAGACTTCCGGCCCGGATGATAGCGAGTTTATCAGTCTGGTCAGTGTCTCCGTGGACGGAACTAAATGCCGTGAGTGCACTTCCCAAAGCTCAAGTTTTCCGAGCTGCTGCGCTGATCTGTGGTTGTCCAGACCGTTCCCGCAGTGCTGCCGCGATCATGGCCGGTGATGTAGGTCGGAAAGCACAGCATAAAGCTGATCGTTGTTGCTCGGGGTGCACCAACGCATGCCATGCTGCGACGTAGACATCATCCGCAGAGTGGAGCCATGTGTCCGCCAAGTTGCTCCGTGCGACCGTAAGTGCGGTCGCGATATCCTGGAGCCCGAGACCCCCGTATTGATGCGGGGTGTAGACGAGAGCTGGGTTTAACTTGTGACTTACGGGTTCCGTTCTTGTGGTAGCCGCCCATATGAATCCCTTCTGCATCCTCGTAAGTTCCCGCAGCATTTCCTTTGACGGTATAAACTGCTTCCCCGTGTAGAGGATCGCTGGAAGTGCAATCGCATTGAAAAGGGTAACTCTCTGAGTGATAGAGTTTCCCATGGTAGCTGCGATGCGAAGTCGTCGTTGAATGCTCTCAATGCGAATGGTCCAATTGAGCTCGTTGGTGTCATGGTTGCCGACCCAGTATCCCAGTTGCCGGGTTGTCGCTGTGGGTGCTAATACCGGAAACCCCTGCCAGCGGGCTGGAGCCTTCGCTGTGTTAATACCGATCAGGACACTCTTTTGAGGCTGCACTTGGAGGCCAGGCTGGAGCCTTCGCTGTGTTAATACCGATCAGGACACTCTTTTGAGGCTGCACTTGGAGGCCGGATAGTGCACCAAATTTCTCGAGAAGTGGTTTAATGACGTCAACCTCTTTAATTGACGCCATGAACACCGTGCCGTCGTCGACGAACGCCGAGAACTTATGCCGGCGCTTAGAGTCCCCTGGGATTGGCACACCAGCTAGTGCAGGGTGTTGGTTGATGGCGTGTGCCAACACCTCTACTGCAAGTATGAAGAGTAGCGGTGCTAATGGGCAACCTTGGCGAATACCAGAGTTGACTGGCCAGGGTTGAGATAGGTTGCCATTCACTAGGAATTGCGCCGTTGTTCCTTCATGAAGCGCCAAGATCACATCGAGGAATTTGCTGGGGAATCCGTAGCTCCGCAGAACGAGCTGGAGGAATTCACGCGACAGCGTATCGTAGGCTTTGCGAAGGTCGAGGCACAGGACACCAGGAGAGTCTTCCCATGGCATTGTCGGGTCGTCGAAGCTAGTTGACAGGAGTGCCCGTAGTATTGTCACGGTTTTGTCAATATTTCTTCCACGCACGAAACCTTGTTGGGAGTTGCTGATGATTCGAGGCAGGATGGCGTGGAGGCGCTCAGCGAGAATTCTACCAAGCACTTTGTACGCGGTGTTAAGAAGTGCTATCGGCCGATAGTCCATCGCATCGGCTGAGTCTCCTTTCTTGCGTAGAGGGATGATCGTAGCTCGGAGGAACGAGTCGGGCGCCCCGTTTCCGTTAAGGATGTCATTGTAGAGCCGCGTCAAGCTCGGGGTTAACTCCTCGGAAAAATCCTTGAAGAAGTCATGATTGAGCCCTGTTGTCCCTCCCGCCTTGTGTCTTGGTAGCTGTTCAATCGCAGCCTTCGTTTCCGCTTCGGTGATAGGTTGGATTAGTGCGTCTACCTCCGGTTTCTTGAGTCGGCTCGCACGCGGTATTGTCACGAAGCGCGTAAATTCGTCCTCTAGGTTGCTGGAGTCGATCGTTGTATGGGATGATCCGAGAACGTGATTCCACTCTGAGGCCATGCGCTCTTCCGTTGACATGTCGTCGGGGTAAAAGTGCCCTGGGGACGGCCGAATCATGGATACATGTTGATCACGCTGCCATTCCGAGTTAGGGTAAAAGTGCCCTGGGGACGGCCGAATCATGGATACATGTTGATCACGCTGCCATTCCGAGTTGCGTTTGAAGAGTTTTCTTGCTGTCTCGGGCGTGTGTTTGATACTTTCCCCGAAGAAACGCGCAGCTTTTAGTCGAGCAGATGCGTCGAGGTCCTGTTGGATCTCTGACTTGGAGGCCAGCGGTGTTCTTGTCGCTGCTCTAAGCCTTTCAAAGTACCGTTGCGTCTGCTTTCGATCTTGGCGGCTAGTATCAAGGATGAGCGACTGGATGTCAACAACGAGCTTGTCCCAGTGGGCAGCCGGGCTGTCGATCTTTTCAAACTCGTCGAGCAACTGGACTAGGCCGCGTTCCATAGTTTCTCGTACTCGATCGGGCCTCCCACTTAGTATGGGGTAGCGAATCTGTCTCTTTGAACGCTGATGGCGAAGCTCGCCTACCGTAAGTTCCAGCCGGACTTCCTGGTGGTCGGAGTTATGAGCCGGCGGTATGGCCTCCACCCATTGTACTGCTTTGTAAGGACTTCCCTTGACGTAGAAACGATCGAGACGGCTAGCCCCATCTTTTCTCCAAAAACTATAGTGATGGAGGGGATCGGCTTCCTGCTCCTCCTCGTCGATTTGGTATTTGAGCGACACCGCGTCGGTGAAGTCGTTGTCTCGCAGCAGATCACGTAGAAGAGGACTTTCACAAGAAGAAGTGCTCGGTACCCTCGATGTAACTCTGTCGCGTCGTGGCTCCAGCACACAGTTGAAGTCGCCGCCTACAATGATGGACTCGCGCTGTTGAAACCAAGGCTCTAGCTCCGAGAAAAACTCAAGCCGTTCATCTGAGTCTGTAGGAGCGTAGATGTTAACGAGAAGCCAATCGTCTAGCTCCACGGCCATCACCCGGTTAGTCCAGCTTTCCCGGTGCCACGGCCGAACTCTGCTACTAAGTTTTGGTGTACAAAGTATCCCCACTCCTGCTGACACCGACTCCGTCGTCGTCCAGTAACTCAGAGGATGCTCCGGCGTTGTCTGTTGCCACGTCCTGCTCCAACGACTTTATGCCTTTTGTACCTGCTCGGTGGTGTGCAATCGAGCATCTTGCACCATGATGATATCGGGCTCCGTTCGCCCCCGATGTCGTTTCCACCCGCTGAACCAGTGCCTTCTAGCTTTCTTTGCAAACCCCATGAGATTTTGAGTCGCAATTGATATTGTTTGTCTTGCTTGTTTTCCAGATAACCTTCGAGGTGGCGCAAAGAGGGTTGAAATGTTGTAGAGCTCGCTGAAGTAGTCGGCTTGAGGAGGCTCTGCTCTCACGTTACATTCCTGCACCATAGGGGTTAGTGTTGCATCGGAGTATCTGCTCCACCCTGCCGGGACTGCGGTGTTCGCATCGCCAGCGTCGTTTCGATAATGGCCCAGCTCTCGAATGACTGAGCCCGGTAGAGCGCACCATGCAACACAGGTTCACGTTCGAGAACGTCAAAAAGTAACCCGAGGTGCTCGACAACTGAAGTGAGAGCACCAGGAGGTTTTGACGCTAATAGTCGAAGTTCTGCTGCGTAAATGAAGGAGGCAACTACCATCTTTGAGAGGATTGGAGCCTCACTTTTTTGGCACAGCTGAAGCAACTGGGAATCACCGTAGTTCGCAGCCTTCAACGAGTTCCAGAGCGCCGGTGCGTGCAGGTCCAGTGCGTCTGGGTTACTGCTGGCTAAGCCCCTCAGCTCGGCACATCTCTCCAGCAGCCACTTTGCGCGGCCGTCCTCCAGGCCTGGCTTGGCTGCCCAACTTTCGAGGCAGTGAACTAAGCAATCAAGACGGCTTTGTTTGGTCCATTTATCGAGGACCGTGTCCGTCATTGTGCTCAAGAGGTATTCCGGTGATTCGAAGCTTTGGAGCAGCATGAGAAGGATTCCTGGCGCCTCTACGACGGCATTGTTCCAGCGTCGAGTGTCTGCTGGCACGCTCGGGAATGGTGATGTGGCATCAATTCCCCACGCAGATTCCAACTTGTTCCACTCAGCTTGAAGGTGCTTTTTCCTCATTCGGTTGCTTCCTAACTGCGAGTCAGCCCCGTGAAAGCGCCCAACTCCGGAGCTGCCTGTAGCGTTGGCCACCTGTGCTCGGTTGGTGACGTCCAAAGAGGGAGTTGGTTCCACACTCCATACTGATCCACCGTCGTCGCTAGGGCTCGGCTCTGTCGGATGATTCTCTTGGCCGGTCTCATCTCGTCGTACTCTGTCTTGCCACGAAAGAAGTTGTGGTATAGTGATCCCATGGGTTTCCGTCCAAGTAGTTACTGCCTCCGTATCGTCCCAGTCAAGGTCCCTAAGCTCCTTCGCTTGGTCCAGAGAGAGGTCTGTCATCATGCGAGCGCCCGGCTCCGAGGCCCTGCCACCTCCTTTCTCCCCAATCTCCTGGGGTGTCTGGTAGTCCGCAACGATACGATGTTCTTCGCTCGGGCGAATATCTTCACTGTACACTTCACTCATGTGGACATCGTCTGGAGGAGGAGCCAAGTGCTCAGTCGTCGTAAGGTCAACAATCTCCATAGTCGGGTCTTCCGTGGGCCGGGCCTTCGCAGTGCTGCAAATACTGCGGCGAGTGAAGCGCAGACGGGTGTAGTGCCGTCCAGCATACAGGAGCACGATTGGAGTTCCGGATCCTGCTTTTGCAGCTAGACACGCCTTCTGTAGTGCCGAGATCCAGTCCTGTGGTTGCCCGATATCGTAGTTTCTCTCCTTAACCGATGCAAAGGTCTCCGACTGCTTGCTGACCATCGCCGGCTGGAAGATCTGGTAGCTGGCCTGCTCCAGTCCCTGGGGTGCAACAACTACGAAAATTTCTCGTTCCAGAATTTTTGCCATCATTCTGAGCGTCACTTCGGTGCCCCAGTGGCGGCTATCGATGTACGCTGCAAGCTTCGATGTTGATCCGCAGATAGCGTGCATGTAGTCCTTCAGACCTTGGGCTGTTTGTGACTCCGTTAAACGAGGGTCGTTGCTAGTCAGACTTTCATCCACTGAGCTGAGAATCGCTTCTCTGATATCGTGGGGAAACTCCTGCTCGAAGAAGTGGTTCACAGCCGACCACATCCCCTTCTTTAGTTTGTCGGTGATGACCTCAAGAGCTGTAACGCTGGTCTTGTCAGTGAAAGACCGGTTGAGGAGAGCCATAGCGACTGCGTAGTATTGGCAGTTCCCTGTTTTGGGCGTGGATACTTGCTCCAAGCCGCAGCCTTGGAGAACCTGTGTACCCGATACCTTCTGCGCGGCTACTGTGAACGATGTGCATTGATCCAGGATCCCGTCGTCGTCCCGGATAAGTTTCGCCGTAATTTGTTGGTCGATGAGCCGTTGGTGTTTTTCCATTGCTGCAGTCTTCTGCCGGCGTTTACCTTTTATTTCATCAGAGATGGATCGTCCCGCTGCGGGTGCCGGTCGGGGCTTCGGCTCAGGTGACGCGCATGGCACTTGGTTTGCTGGCTGGGTGGACCCGATGGCCGCTACTACGGTTTCGAGGTGCTTGGCATCTCGTGACGAGCCTACTGAGTGCCATTCAGTAGTCGACTTACGTTGTTCCTGCGTCGTACCGTGTGCGTGCGACACCGCCGCTGGCTGAGCAGGTCGGGACAGCAGCCGTACGGTGGCTGGCTGTGTCGGGGAAGTCCCGCCAGACTTTGGGAGGCCTGCTGCCTCGTCAACCCAGTACTTGCTAAGCTCCGTAAAGCTCGTGATCGTGCTGACCTGCCGCGGGAGCTCTGCGACAGTCGCTCTAGTCACCGAGACGCAGTAGTGTTTCTTCCAGTAATCATCCGGTACGTTGCACTGGTTTCGAGTATGACCGATAGCACCACATTTGAAGCATGGTGGTGCTCTCGAGCCACTCACGTGGTGCACAAGAATTTTTCTGCCTATCCAATCGATAAAGCGCTTGCCTTGAAGGAATGTCGGGCATAGCGAGCTCTTAAAAAACACGTCCCATGTATCCGTCTGGAGCGTGCGGTTTTTCGTCGATGGTTCTTGCCAAGTCGTGTAGGAGCCGTCGAACTCACGTTGAATGAAGGAGTCTATCGCTGCTTCATCCAGATAACGAGATACATTCAGTAGGCGGACGTGGTACCTTTCACGTTGCTGCTCGTTCCGGATCCCATCCGCTCCTATCTGGCGAGCCCACACAGACGCCGCTCTAGTTGGAGTGTCCATCGCGCCGGCGAACACTGCAGGGTGCTCATTGTGAAGGGGAAAGCGCCTACTACGGAACGGTAGTGACTGGAAGACCTGGCTCCACTTTGTAGCCATTTCCCTCGTCCAGAAGATCAGATGTACTGCATGACGCACTTCGTCGTAGCAAACCTGCTTCGTATCACGAAGCATGGCTACAACTTTAGGTTTATCGTAGCCGCCTCGTCCTGCGCCAAGTAGAATCATGCCAATCAATCGCTCGCGAGTCTGGAAATCAGGATAGACCGGGAAGTCGGGTTGTAGCAGAAGAACTAGGTCTCCTTCCACTTGAGCCTTAATAGTGTTTTGAATTACTCGGAGTGACGCGTTGCTACAGATCCGCTTCAGGAATGCTGGTAGATGCTCGCACAGAATTGAACCCTCCAATAGCCCGCGAATCACTTTTAACTCCAGCTCCGTTGGTTTGCGCAGTAGCGCGGGGAAACCAAACGGCGTTTCACATAATTTGCGTAGTTCCTCAATGTCTTGCGGAGAATACACCTTGCGTAAAAATCTGAACGATGATGCACCGGTCCCCGTCATTTCAACGTCCGTGTCAGCTGATTCGGCCTGAGGGAACAGTTTCTGAGACCATGGATCTGCCGTGGCTCCCGTCTTGACCTCCAACTCGCTGATGCGGAGTTCGATTGTCTTGGTTAGAGATCGCTTGAGTACTTTGTAGATCGAACGGGTCAGATCGTGCATTGCGGCTCTCCACTTGCGCTCGTCCGGCCTCCCGCTTCTCAGATGAGCGAGCAGGAAGCTGAGCATTTGATCCGTCTCGTCGTCCGTGAGTTGCGGGTAGTGCTCACGATCGGCTGGTAGTGGCTCCCTCGGGCGTGCAGTGAATACCTCCGCAAACATTGCTTCGGCATAGTCTGTTGCGCTTACTACTTCCTTTGCCCTCTGAACGTCAAGTCCGGTAAGTTCACTTCGCAAGTACGCGTACATCTCTGCGAACGTGAGCTGTTCGACTTCGTCCTGGCCTGAGGTTGCGGCTTCATCGTCCACCGGTGCCGAGGCGGATGCTGCGCCCTCGCCCATGTCGACATCAGCGGTGTTACTACTCGATAGGTTGGGGGTTTCCGGCGGAGTAGGCGATGTCACGTCGATCACTCTGCGATCTTCTGCGCTGCCGTCTCCCTGCCGGTCCGGCGGCTTGCCTTGGTCCTCCATGAGGTCGTGTTCTCTCAGGTGCTGTACCGTGTTCCTTCGAATAGAGGGTCGTATAGTTTGCCTAAGATGTTCGCGTGCGCTGGCTCTTTATTCCTGTGTTACTTCACACCTTCCGTTAGAAGGCTCCCCCCGAACACGTCGTCACTCTCGTCACGTCGCGGCTTGGCAGCAAATTCGGAAGTGCTTCACTGTAGTCAACAGCCTTAGCAATGAGATTCGTGGTGTGGTGCACAAAATAACCTCCATAAACACATCACTTATGCATTTATACAGACTTGCGCGATTTGGTGCGCGGTTGATTCAAAGAACCGCGCACGGCAATTTTAAGTAGAACGCACAATACCTGCAACCTGCAAATCTACCAACCGTGAGAACCCCTCATAGGGGATATGATGTACCATTATTTTTATGGCCATGCTATTTTCGGCGGCCCTGACTTGAGCACGGCGCTGTCTAGGATGAGTCCGACCGTGGAGCCTAGCACGAGTCCTAGGTTGAGGAAGAAGCTGGTGATAGGTCCGATGATATGCTGTTCCTCGGGCTCCACGCTCTCGCTGACGAAGATGATGGTCAGGGCGCCTATATACCCATTCCCGAATCCGTGGAGAAGCACGCAGAGCACGGACCAGACGTCGCTCTGGAGCCACCACTCCTCGACGATGCCGACGATGACCGGAACGAAGATGAATCGCAGCAGGATCGGGATCCAAATGTTGCGCGGAGTGAGACCGCAGCGGTGGCTGACGACGAAGCGCCCGACGCAGTCGTTGATGGAGAAGAGCGTGAGCAGGATCAGCGACCACCAGCCGCTCTCCTGCAGGGACGGGAAGTTGTACGTCTTGATCTCCGTGACGAGCGGGGGCCACACTGATAGACTGGCGAGGTAGACGGCCAGGATCAGCAGCTCCAGGTGCCAGACCTTCTTGAAGACGGACAACTTGGTTGGGGTCGGGCCGGATGCGATTTCGGATGGACGTTGCTTGTCCGTAAGCACGAGTGAACTGCGCGTAAGGTCAACTTCGTTGTCTCCGGTCGTGAGGAGGTACTTCTTGGTGATCTGCAACCCCATGGCCTTGTAGAAGGCGCAGATGCAGAGCGCGATTGTCAGCGCCCCCGTGTAGAAGTAGATGAGCGACGACGCTAGCAGCTCATCGGACGGGAAGACGAGCTTGGTCAGGTCACGGTAGACGCTGCCGATGAGCGAGCTGAGGCCAATGCCCAGCTGGAACCTTTCCTGGACGCACTGCGGGTAGTGCGACACGAGTGCAATGGCGCAGCTATCGAGGAAGGCCGTGGCCACTGCAGCCAGTGCGGTGCCTCCGAGTACTGCGACTGCGTTGGCGTTCTCCGACGTCAGAAAGAAGTAGGACGTGGGCACGAACACGAGCACGAACAGCTGACCGGCGAAGCCCCCGACGATGCGTCTCGTGTACTGAGGCTTGCCGAACACTAGGACGAGCAACGTCAGGCACACCAGGTTCGTGTACATGAAGATGGAGGTGATGGCGAACTCGATGTTGCGGTCGGGGAACAGCATTTTCCAGTAGTCGACCGGTTGCGTGAGGGCCGAGAACGGGAAGAGGAAGCCGATGCCCACCAGCATGAACAGCCACGAGGCGATCGTTTCTTCTCGAGATTCATGGGCGGTGCTCTGGATGCCTTCGTCACCTTGGTGTTCGAGTGGAGTGCCCGGGTGCGAGACGTACGACGAGTGGCAGACTTCGGGTGTTAGAGGCACTGGAGCTGTCATCGTTGTTGCGGCTTCGGCTCGAAATGCGAAGTGAAGTCCCGGCTGTATGGAGGCAGCGGCGATCGGTGGTTGGCGCCGCGCGGTTTAACAACACCAAGTTGTATGTTCGAAGTCAAGTCATCGGCCACTACCTAGGTAAACTAGTATTTGCTGGCGTGCCGCCGTCCGTGGTAAGCACTGAAGTGCTTGCTGCAAAGCACGCACGATGTTGTCTTTTGCATAGCCAGGAGGACGCTGTCGTGGGTCTTCAGCCTGTCCGCGAAGGTGAATTCTGTCGCGTGTGATGATGAGTGAGTGGCTCCTTCGTTTGGACGGAATGAAACTTGTCTCGCCCAAACAAACTTTGCCACCGACCTATGATACCAAGATTCACCGGTAGTAACTTTGGGATATCGTTACGGATTATCTGGATGAGCAACTACGCAGATCTACACGGGGTCTCCAGCACGATTCACGATTCCGGGCGACGCCGTTGCCGCGACAGTATGCCTGCCTACATATTTCTCTTCCGGACTAAGCTTAACGCATCTGCGCGGTTGATCAAGTCACTGTACTTCGTCAACGTTTCTAGGCGGTGTCGTTACTGTCGTGCCGCCCGCCTCGAGCAAGCAGCAAGCTTTCCTGGTCTTCTTTTCCTCCCTTCAATCGTTCATACAAACATGCATGCATGCAGACTGAACTACACGCAGCTAAAGACGCGTGCCGAGATGAGGACATGCATTCGGTATCGAATCCGCGCATGAATGTTGTCCAGCAGCACGTTGAAGTGGGTTTTCCGTCTAAGTACGGTTATGTACTGCACACATTTCGCGTCTGCGGCCACGAAAGACCGCACCACCGAATCGAATCGACCAAATGATGCAGCGGCGCGTCCTGCTGGCGGCCTCCGCGGCGCTCCGTCGCCGCGCGCCGACGTCTTCCGCCCTGCGCGCAGCTACCAACGGCATTGCAGCTCGCTGGAGCTCCTCCGGCGCGAGCGACCCGCCCAAGCGCACCGTCCAGGTGCTGCACAACAAGCCGCAGACCAGCTACGTGCAGGTGGAGCAGGACATCGCCGCCATGCAGCGCGAGATCCGCGACGCGTACAAGTGCGTGCCATTGCAGACTAACTATGCGGATCAAGAGCTGTCGATGCAGCTTTGAACCGCCTTCAACCGACGTCTCTAACGCGAGTTATGCACTTTTCCGACTTTTCCCGCAGCTCCGGAGACTACCAGGCCGCGCTGGACGCCGGACTGCAGTGCCGAGACCTGGTCAAGTCCCACTTCGGAGAGAACCACCCCGTGTACGCCAGCACCGTGACCAACATCGCCCTCATGTACAAGAACCTGGGCCAGATGGAGGAGGCCGTCGAGTCGTACGAGTTCGCGCTGCAGGTCTACAAGGCCAGCGTGGGCGAGCAGCACGCGTCCTTCGCCACGACGCTCTACAACCTGGGGCTGGTCTACCGCGCGCTGGCCATCTCCAACGCCGGCATGGAGCGCGTGAGTGCGCTGCACCGCGCGCTCGACTGCTTCGAGGAGTCGCTCAAGATCCGCCGCAACATCCTCGAGCCGGGACACCCCGACGTCGCGCTCAGCATGAGCAACATGGGCGTCATCCACTGGCAGAACAAGCAGCCGGAGAAGGCGTTCGCGGCGCTGACGGAAGCTGTCGAGCTGCTGGAGAAGAAGGTCGGACCCTCGAGCTCGCTCACGGCGCTGGCGAAGAACAACCTGGCGTATGCCAAGAAGGAGGCGCGCGAGTACGACGAGGCTATCAAGCTGTACGAAGAGGTCCTGCGTGTGCGGAAGCAGGTGCTCGGCTCGGAGCACAACGAGACCATCATGGCGCGCCACAACCTCGCAGAGGCCTACCGCTCGAGCGGGAACGAGGACAAGGCCGTGGAGATTCAGAACGAGATCCTCGAGCTGTTCGACGCCGAGTTGGGACCGGAGGACAAAAAGTAGAGTAGACGCTCGGATGATACACGTAACGAAGTGATGGCGTTGTCGTCGTCAGTTTTGACAGCAAAATAGTTGGGGTTTATTAGTTGAGTTGAGTCGATTGATCATCATCTTGCTACAAAGAGTTGTTTGTCTCGCGCGCGCTCTATTCAAACATGGCTGGCTTAGCCGACCTTGTTGGGGTTGGCGTGGGGCGCCTTGAGCAACGCGGGCGCGTGCGGGGGCACAAGCAGCCGACGAAGGTCTTCCGACGTGGCCTGGGTTGTGTCGCCGTGGGTCTCCCATACCCGGGACGCGATGAGCAGGCTCGAGATGGCTCCACCGCTGCCTGGGTTGGACGACAGCACCGACAGGAACCGAGCGGCGTACTGCTTGGTCGTGGTGCTCTCGCCCATCTTGGACTT